>JBCEWB010172455.1:0-24271 GCA_039654565.1 Peronia peronii | reverse complement strand
CCCCCCCCCCCCCCCCCCCCCCCCCCCCCCCCCCCCAGACAAAGAGAAAAGGGAAAGAACTCTGAAAAGAGCAGAGAAGGAAAGAAAACTCGATAACAAACAGTATAACACAGCTCACAGTTATCATACTCCCCTTCAATCAGTCTTCCTCATAGAGTGCATAAAAAATATAGAAATAACATTATGAATTATTTTATAAATCGCTTCTATAAAAATAATGAGACTATTTAAAAGCAAAAGCAATAGTAAATTCTCCATCAAAGAGCACTCTATTTGATCCCGTTCCAGAAAGGCAATTTGGTCAGAGTAATTTCTCTTGCTCAGAAAGTGTCAGGGGCACTACTCACATAATTAATAGATCTCTTGATCTAGATCTAATTGCTATTTATGTCTAACTGTCTGGGGAGTCTTCGTGGCCATTTTAAAGTTTGCAGCGATGGGGAAAAGATATTGCTATGTGTGTTCAAACTACTCTGGCAAAGTTGTGCAAGGAAGAACCGTTTCCTTGCATCGCATCCCAAGGGAAAAGGAGATGGCAAAGATGTGGGTCGAACGGCTGGAAATGGTTCGAAAAGCCCCATGTCTTATATTATCTGGTAAGAGAAGTTGGTGGATCTGGAAATCCTGAGTTTGCCAGACAAACATCAGATCTAGATCCTGGCCTCACGTGGGTTTTGATCTTGATCACGTTTCTAGTGACGCAATGAATGTGGCAGAGAGATTTATTATAAAAAATATAAAAAAAAAGACCTTATTCAGGTCCAGTCCTATGCTTTTTTAGTGTGATGAATATAAATGTGTTAGAGCATCTTGGAAGAAGAAAGTCCCAGTTCAAGTTCTTATGCTCCATTCATACATTTTATTGATACAGATCTAGATTTAGTTAAAAAAAATGTTTTCTTTGGTCTTATTTGTGTTTTCCAGACATTTATCTTTATTTTCAAAATCCATCCTTACGATTTGCTAACATTTTTGACGTGCTTGTCCCATCTCTTGTAAATATTTGCTGCACAAAAATTAAAATTAAATAAATTCAGTGGTGATAAAAAAGAAAATTAAATAAATATGAGAATCTGACAGGTTTCAATCTAAAAACAAAAGAATGTGATTTCAATAAATAAATAAAGTTTCACAGTGCTACAGAAACACAAAACAGCTGCAAGATCTGTGAATATCTACCTCCTTCCTTTATTTTTCCCCTCCAGTGCTATATTTTCACATTCTAAATTGTTGGGGCCAAAAACTTGAGATACAGTATAGATTTCGCTTTTCAACCTCTTGCAAGCAATCTGAAGTATATGAACAACCAGAGGCTGAGCTAAGAGGAGAGCATTACTTAATGAGCACTTTGTTCATTTTCCTTATATCTCTGTAAATTATGTTTTATCTTTCAAATTTGTGAAATCCACAAGCAGCACAGATGAGACTAAATTTGACAACACAAAATTTTACTTTCTGAATTTCACTTTCAGAAGACACCAGGATATGTTCTGAGCATTTTGTGGGTAGAAAAGGACCACAGTCAGGAGACAATATCCCTTCCATTTTTCAAACAAAGACTTTCAAACGGAGGAGTATTAAAAATGTAAGTAAAATGTTTTGGCTCTGATACAGTGTAAAATTTGTTAGAAGCAGAGTTTATTTACGGTATTCAACAAGTCATATTTCATATTTTGGATACTAGATCCACACACTCTTTACATCTGAGAGAGCCAGACATTATAATATTTGTCTACTACAAGTAATCAATCCCAATGGTTTTATAAAAAAAATTGACATAGCACTTTTACCATTTTATCTTTGGGACATTACCAAACATTGTTGATATATAATGAGACATGATGCAATCAAACCAGGCGCTCGTCAAACTGGGATGACCACAGAAATCATTTTTTTCTTTTTCAACAGTGAATTTTTAATGTAATTTTTTTTTTTCACAGAACCCTTTTACATGTATATCAATCTAAGATTTGCATTTCAGTGTTAAATTTGCTGAAACGATGTAAAAGCCCAAAACTGTGTAATTGAGTGCATGGCCTAACAAGGATTAATAAGGATTAACAAAAGTGATCGGCCATTTTCTCATTAAATTAAATTGCAGAAACTGGTCACACTCTTCGTCTTTAATTGCCAATATCTCAACCTACTTAAGATAGAACAAAAATTGTTTTCACCCACAGAAAGAGAAATATAACCTTCACACCGATACCAATGACTCCATATGCTCAAAATTTGATGAGAGCCTGATTTCATTATCTCACATCTCATATCATCTTCAACTAAGTATTAAATTTCTTTCTTGCGATCTGAAGCTCCATATCATGTTTCATATCAAAATCCACACTGTTCTGCATGTACAGGCAATCTTTTGAGGAAATAATTAAATATCAGATTTTTTTTTTGTGCATAAAATTCAACTGAACATTAACTTCTAGAATTCCTAAGTCAAAAACTACTACACGCTATAAGTATATACCCCCCCCCCCCCCATTTTTACTATTGATCAAAGTACTTGTCTGTCAAGATAGTCCATACTTCCTTGTTATAGATATATGTGGACAATGATGAACATGCTCTAAGGTTACTCTTCCTCTCATAACCGCTATGTTTGGATCAAGCCAGACGATGAAGTGATTAAAAAATCTTGCCATGATGTATTGATTGTTATCAGTGTTGCTCATGATAAGACTGAACAGAAGGACACTACAAAGTAAATTCAACACAGTAACGAGAAAAAGCAAACAAAATGCCCTCCCCAACCCGCAGAATACTGACTGAATACTAAAGTCAGCATTAAAAACTAAAAAAAGTAAAAGAAAAGAACAGAAAAGAAAAATCCTTTTTTATGTCCCTGCATTTTACTTCAGTAAGTAGTAGCATTAGTAGACTGTAAAAACAAAAGATAATTACATTATAGGAAGGAGGCTGGAAAGTTAAACATATACACATGCATTTCAAGAGATTGATAGTTTGTGGCATACTGTTACTGATTCAGTTCATGATATTTATAGTTTGTGTGTTGTTACAGTGGGAAAAACTTTTTATGTTGGAAATTTAGTTTACCCTGCAAGCAAATCTTTGTTACGTTTTTTAAATGTTCCCAAAGTCCTGTTATTTTACACCTAAAATGTACTTTCAGATGCTTGAGGACAAGACAAATGCAGGTCATCCTAAACCAGAAACAGACAATGCTAAACAAGATACAGACAGAGCTATGCCAGATACAGACAGCGCTAAATCAGATACACACAATTCTGTGAGAGATGCCTCAATCAACAGTTCAAATTTGAGCCTGATGTTTGAAAGATCTATTTCGCCCCAGGCAACTTCCATCCACTTCCATGACTACTGTGGGAAAGTGCCAGATCAAAGTTTTTCTGAAACTCAAGTGGTGCAGCAAATGCAGACAGATACTGTCAGTTCTTCAAAAGAATGTGGAACAGTAACAGATTCCTCTGTTACAAAGGATGCAGAGATTCAGTGCAATCTAACTGACAAGGGAATGCGACTTAATGATATTACTTCAGATGATTTAATTGACAGCTATACAGGAATTCCAAATTTGAAAACTTTTCATGCTCTTTTTGATGCTTTGCCCCTTACTGAGCCATCATCAAATGCCTATAAATATGCACTGCAGCCTATGGATGAATTTCTAATCACACTGATGCACCTCAGAAAAGGATTTTCATTTTTTTACTTGGCTCAGCGATTTCAAATTCCGTTATCCGCTTGTTCGATTATTGTGCGAAAATGGATTGATCACCTCTATGTTCATCTCTCATTTCTAATTTTCTGGCCATCCAAGACACAAATACAGAATTCAATGCCATCTGGTTTCTTGCAATTCTTCCCAGATACAAGAGTTATAGTTGATTGCATGGAACTCTTCACTGAAGCAGGCAACTCCTTGCGGGACAAGCCATTGGCAGGTGGTCAAGATAAGACTCAGATGATGTGGAAAGGTTTAGTTGGTGTAACTCCAAATGGAATAGTATCATTTGTATCTGATTTATGTGCAGGCTCAAAAAGTGATAGACAAATTATAATTAAATCTGGTTTGCTGGATCTGTGTGAAGCAGGAGATGCCATAATGGCAGACAAAGATTATAATATTTCAGATTTTACTTCTGAAAGACATATTGATCTGATTGTGCCCCCTCGAAAAAAGCAAAAGAAGCACATGGGTGTAAATGACGTCGTGCATATTCAGAGAATGGCCAACTGTAATACTCATGTTAAAAAGCATGTGGCTCACGTAAAGAAATTCAAGATTTTACATCACTTAAGAGGAATCAAGAAATTTAATGCTTCCAAAATCTGGAAAATTTGTAACTACTTAACCAATCTGCAACCTCTCCTTCCATCCCCACAATGCTAGAATTATTTCTGAATGAGCAGTGATCTTTGAGCATTTTATATCTTTTGTTCAGGATTTCCTACTGATATACTGTTTGTGTTCAGCGCCTGGCAGATGCAGATACAACTGGTCTGTGAAAATTGATTTTTCTGTCGCATTTCATTGTGGCTATCTGTGATTCTTGGCATGAATGTTCATCTTGAAGTGATGCGCTTATAACTTAAACATTGAAAAAATTAAACAATGGAGAGCTGAGCGCTTTGCATATTGGTAGACTTCTAATTCCATCTTATTTTATTTCAGTGATTTTTTTTCCTAATTTCAATACACCAGGCATGCAGAAAAGGGTGCTGCGAGGCCCCGCAAGCAATTACCCACTGGCCCAGAAGGCGATGGACAAAAATTGTATTATCAAATTACCGATGGTGATGGTAAAGAACATTAGAACTCGCCAAGCGACAAGCATGAATGTTTATTGCCATTAGGATGTCAGTAATATAAGACTCTGATAATGCTATCTTACTACCAAGATTCAAGCTGCAATGTACACCCGATGACCCTGATATCCCAGGGTGTGGAAAGCTGGTTTATGGGTGCAGCTGGATAGCGCAATGTCGTTCACTAACCAACAATGTGTGTGGCTTAAGAATGCAAACCTAAACAGAGCATCAAAGAGGAAAACAAAATCTGTCAGATCCAGGACAGGATCAATTTCAGAAATCTTATTCATGTAAATACTAAGTTGTCCTTCCAGGGGTATCTAATTATCTCAAAATTGCTTTAATTAATGCCAGTCAGCAAGAAGTGAGGCTTATCTGCAAATGATCAATGCTGATGTAATGTTCACAACTGAATCTTGGCTCTCTTTTACTGATTACATTCTGATTCAGGAAAGTTTATCACAAGAATTTACAAGCCACTCCTATCCACAATTCTCAGGTAGAAGGGGAGACATTTGAATTGTATCCAAGAACCCTGATGTCAAAATATCATGCAAAGTGATTCTAATCCATGAAGAATATCCTTCAAAACCAAGTCTCCAACAATGTACCGATCTGCAAACCCACAAACTCAACAGCACCTTGGACTGGCTCATCATTCCTGAGATAGAACATCTTAGAACTTGATGTCACTGATGAGTGCTTGTCCGATCATTATCTCATTTCACAAAGCCTCAACATTCAAAAACCAAAAGGACCCGATGTCTAGTTACATCAAGGAACATCAACTTCTAAAGAAACTGACATTAATGCCCTGAAAGCTGACATCCAGACGACGATACCTGCAACTTAGAATTTCATTATAAAACTTACCAGTACAATACTACTTACAACAGCTGCTGGATAGATGTGCTGTTGATAAATTGCTCAGTGAGCTATCTTCCACCAGCCCCATGGCTCACACTAGGAATCAAGCAAGCCAAACAACAATGTCGATGGACAGAGAGACAATAGAGAACAAAAAATCGAAATTGACTATACATTCTGATCTCTACTCTAAGACGAATAGTAAGACTTCTTATTTTGTTGAATGAGCTGAAAGGGACATGTCAAACTCAATTTCACATGACTGTCCCTTGAAAAGATTTACCCTGTGCATTTGGAGAGTATTTCTGTGATAAAATTCAGTCACTAGAAATGAACCTGATCAGACAGATTTGAGCTCATTTGATTCTTTCAAAGGTACACCATTCTTCAGCATGTTTTGTCCAATTACATTACTATTGTGTCTGCTAAGAAAGTAATAACAATGTCCCATTCCCTTAATCTCACTCTAACTGTACTTTTATTTCAGAACACAGATCTCCTTGCTGACTTCATAATGAACATTATCAACACATCATCAACTAATGGCACTGTATTATCATGTTTTAAAGAGACCATTATTCTTCCACTGCTTAAGAAATTCAATCTAGACCCCAATGAATAAAAAAATTATTGTCCACTAAGTATCACATTTATCTTTCCTTTCTAAAATCTTTGAGAAGGTAGTCTTCTCTCAATTTCTTAGAAAACATTTTAGCTGCAACAATCTGATAGAAACATTTCAATCAGCGTATAGAAAGAACCACAGTTCAGAAAAGTCTTGCTACGTATCACCAATGAGCTCATTGCTGCCGATCAAGGCATGATTTCTGTCCTTTGTGAACTCTATCTTTTTGCAGAATTTGATACTTAGATCATTCCATACTAATTCAAAGACTATCACAATTACATATGGCCCATACTAGATCACAAGTTCTTGTTACAGAGAATAGCTAAGCAGGAAAATTTGCCATAAAATATGATGTGTCCCAAGGCTCTTTTAGGACCAATTTAATATATCCAGCCATGTGCAAAAATTTTTACAGAATATGACATGAACTATCACATGATGATGTACATTTATGATAATCAAATTTATAAACCTTCAACCTCAGTTCATATCGATACCGCTATAGAGGATACACAATCATGCATCAAGTCCACCAAGGACTGGATGCAAATGAATTTAAACTGAAACTAAATAATGGCAAAATGGAAATAAT
Source organism: Peronia peronii (assembly GCA_039654565.1). Classification (NCBI taxonomy): domain Eukaryota; kingdom Metazoa; phylum Mollusca; class Gastropoda; order Systellommatophora; family Onchidiidae; genus Peronia; species Peronia peronii. The sequence goes on along the minus strand of JBCEWB010172455.1, from coordinate 17,384 downwards.
GGTATGCTCCATTTAGGGAAAACTGAACCCTGTGTCCCTGACAAACCATTTCAGTAGCTAGGTGTGAACTTGCTTTCTCTGAAAAGGCTACAGATCTTGGCGTTGGTTTAGGTAAGACATTATCTATGGAATATCAAATCAATCAGCTGATTAGAATAATATTAATATACTATGTCGAAATGAGAAGAATAAGTCGTTTAGCACCACACCTGAATAAAACTGAAATGAAAACTGTTCTCTCCTCCTTTAAATTGTCATGTTTAGATTACTGCAACTATTTTTTGACAGGGTTGCAGGAGGGACAAGGTTGTTTGCTGAAGGGTACACAACAATACAGCCTGGTTAGCCTTTAGAACCTCAAGATACCACCATAGCATTCCTTTACTCAGATTGCTGTATTTTTTATCTATAAAAACCAGGACTGAGTGAATACAAAGTAGCAATTTTCTGTTCTCGAGCCCAGAAGTCTACCATACCGGCTTCTCTAGCAGATGTTATGCCCTTAAGTACCTCCAGAGACTTAAGATTTAAAGGCCTTATTCAAATTACCAATCCTCGTTCCCATAAAATGAAAAAATATTGGAGATAGAGCATTTATTTATGTATGCAGGATTTTTAATCTGGAATGCACTGCCTGCATTTAGTTGCATCTCTTGAAGTCTAGAATCATTTAAATAACAGCAAAAAATATACTTGTTCAGCAAGCATCTGTGTAAGTAGCATTTTCCAAATTTTTCCTTGAGATGGATGTCAGTCATGTCTACAAGCTTAAGTACGTGTTTGACTTGTGTTACAGAATTATGTGTGAGAGCATATCTGTGATCATGTTTGTGTGCTATGTTATGATTAAGTACTATACCGTTGCTCTTGCTTTTATTGAGGCATCTATGTGTGTAACTATAAAACACTTTGGTTCTGTAAAGTGCTTCAAATTCTTCGGGAGTGAAGCACAATATAAATGCCCTTTGTCATTACAGTCGAGCACGGAAAACTCAAATTCTCGGGGACTGAAAAATGTGTTTGAGTTTTCTGTACTTCAAGATTTCCAAAGGAATAGAAGTAAAAGGACTGCAAAAGGGACATAATCATGATGTCACTAATGTGGTTTAGGACTCAGTGCCCTTCAGTTCATCTACACGACATTTCAATGATTATTCATTATCTTTCGGACAGCACGTTACCTCCTGCACATCACTGTGCGTGCATCGCGTCATGTAGGCTATGCATATAGTTATTCTTTGCAATACAGACAGCAACTGTGACCCAGTCCACCATCTCATTCAATTACCATGCCACCCCCTCCTGGTGGTTCATCCTCAGGGAGGACCAAATGTAGATCTACACTATACACTACCTACCCCTACCTCTCCTGCACCCCTTTTCTTTATAATCAAGAGCCTGGGGCAAGCAAAAAAATGGGCCTAACCAGACATTATGCCGCTTTAAGATCCAGTAGATAATAAAATCGTTTGAGAAATCTGTGTTCAGAGTTCAAGAAATAGGCATTAATAATATAAAGAAACATAGTTATGTAAAGGCATGAATATTTCCGTGTTGGAGTTTTCTGTGCTTGACCAACTGTATTACTATCATTTTTAGAATTTTCCTTGCCATTTTGGGCAATTGTGTACGGGTCAAGGATGTTTGTCATGATCATCAAAACACATAATTATTGTTATCATTCATGTGATATGATTGTTCTAATCTGTGAATGTTGAAAGAAATAAAATTCTGCTGTTTATTGAAAGTGAGTTCTCTTTTATTGTGGGCTTATATGTGCCCAGCTTGTGACTAAATGGGACAAGCTTTCTCATGAAACAAGTGTAAAAGGAGATCACAATAGTCTAATTAGGGTTCTAAAACTCTCAAACCCCACAAAGCATTGCTCCTGCATTATCGATATAAATTAACTTAATGCATGTACAGAACCCCCCCCCCCACCAGTCTCATGCCTAGTGCCCAGATTGTCAATTTATAGCAGAGTAAAATTAAATAAATTACAAACTGTCCAGAGTGCACATGCATGAATCTCATTAAGTGTAATGATGATAGTTTGATACTCTCTATCTTAGTTACTATCAATTCTGATTCTGATATTCAAAATTGTGATGCATATATTTTAGGTGGAACTGAGCACAATCTACTATAGCAATACAATAAACATGTATGTATAAAATTTTTTTGTTCTCTTTAGTTGAATTCTACACAATATGAATATGTGATATTGTGCAATGAACATCTACTTGCAAGAGTGAAAAACATATTTTTATGCACATGTAAGTTGCTATGTCATGTTCCTTTCTGAAGAATACTTAAAATTGCGATTAATTCATCCTGTTCATTTTCCTAGTCAGACGTGCTGAACACTTGACCAGAGCTTTCATCAAAACACAAATTGACTTTTAGTATAAAAATTGGTTGAGATGTGTACATGTACGTCCTGTATTTTAACGGTGGAGGTTGGTGCAGCATCTAGTTTACATGAAGAAGGCTGAGAGTGTACACTCAGTTACAAAAGGGATACTAGCCCACTTTTTATGATGGCTAACTTTGACCTTGATCTGCCCACATTATTTCACAAATGTCTATGTTCATTATGTTTACCATTTTTTTACAGCTTGAAAACATCTGGTGCATGCACAATGCTTGTGACTGTGCTAGAACATTCTTCAGCTAATGCTCATTGTCTTTCAGTTTCTATTAATGTTTTGGTTGAGAAAAAAAAATATTTACATTCATTATACAGTACATGTATGTACTTTCCAAGACCACCAGTCTAGAGACTGAGAGACAGAAAGAATGAGACTAAGTGTGTGAAAAAAGAAAAAAACAATGCAAGGAACAGTGAAAAGTCATGCAGAGGATATGGTGAAACAGGCAGAATGATAGGAGAAATAGATTGAAGGAAATAAAAGATGCTCAAAAGACAAAGAAAGAGAAAGGAACAGAAACTGAGAGAAAGGGAGGAAAATAATGTAAACATAAACTAGCATTTTTAAAAAGTTAGTACATGTACATGGCCCGGTAATGTATTTCACTCACTTCCTCCACAAGCATTCCAATGTTTTATGTTTTAAAAAAAAATGACAATAAATAAGAAGCAGGAAATGACAATGAACTTACAAGTTGTAATATATTTTTGTTAATAAAATGCGGAGCTCTAATTGTTTTAGCATCAATACTAAGTTGAAACCATGAACTTTTGAATTTAATCATTATCAGGAAAGTAAGAAAAAAGAGGAAGATTGTGGAAGCACATGTAAATGAAAAGACTGACGGAATGTCCACAGAACTCATGCTTCACAGTCTGATTGTCCTAATACATGTATCATTATGGGACAAGTACTGGTAATTACCTATGATGATTTCCTCCTGTACTCAGTTAAACACCTATTTTCCACCAACCTTTTCTAGACGATTCTGTTTCATACTAATAATAATTCACAAACAACAATGAAAAAAAGAAAGAGCATGAGACTTACCGCTGCTTCTTTGTTCTGCCCTGGTCTTCACAGGACTCAGTGAACTGGATTTTGCTTTTGCTTCAGTGAATTTCTCCCACCAAGGTGTAAAATCCTTTGAAAGAGTTCTTTTGCTTTTCATTCCAACTTGTGAGTGATCATCAATACCTCCGGCCTCTTTCTCCTTAACTCTCTGCAGATGACTTTTCATATGGGAAGAGAACTTTTCACTGTCCCAGTCATGTAAACATGAGAACTGGAAAGATATGCCGGAAGATCTGGTTTTGTTGTTCTTAGACTGCTCCTCTGATTCATCTGTGGAGCTTGAAGAGTCTGAGGAGTCTTCATTATCTGAATCTGAGTCAGATTCCTCATAGTCAGGCTCCTTTGAACTCTTTGTTTTCATTGTTGATTAATGTGCACAATCTGAAATCCAAAACAAAAATAATCAGATGTTTAGCTGTAAGCAGTCTAACTGAAGACCCATAAGGTGTGAAAAACATTCAAAAGTTCAAGGACCAAGAAGTCTTTAAGCATTGCCATAAAAGTGCAGTTTTGAAAATTAAAGCCATATGCAGTGGTGAAAACAAGTCATGTTGTGAGGTTGTACTGTAGGTTCAACTCACAGACCCTACCATTAGGGGATGGAAGGATACAAAGATCAAACCCGCATTTTTTCAGTGATGCAATGGTCCTCTGGCTTCCTCGGGTAGGGAAACCCAATGTCTGGCCTTCATGGATAAGGGCGAATACATTTTGGAGGTCCCATGTGTACGTTACACATGGTAAAGAACCCTTGGCAGTTAAACGCTCGATGGAGAGTGGGCGGAGTATGGGTGTCCGGGCAAAATTTCAAAATTCCAAATTTCTACCCATAAAAACTCTCACCAAAAACAGAGAACCACTTTAAGTCAAGATAATCCCACTTTCTTTGGATGGAAAGGCTTGAAAAAACTATGTGATTTCAAGTTAACTCGAAACATCTATGAGTCTTTATAAATATGGAGAAGTGGCTAGAATCCCCAAATGGAATTTTAGTCTTGGAGGCTTATAAAGTCCCGAAAAGGGGGGGGGGGGGGTGGTTGGACACAAGTCAGCTGAGGTGCGACTTCAGCACTGTCCTTGATCAGATCAAGCACTGGGTGAGCAGGAGGCGGATGGCAGCAAAGGCCAAAATGCAAAAATTTAACATGAGAGAGAAAAGTCTAACATACAAATACAAAAGCCGGTTCTCCCGATATGGCACCGCCCCTCCAGGGCACGCCGAAAGGGACCGAACCCCAGAAGAAGACGAAGGCCTAGAATCCTTGATCTAAAGGAGTTGTGAGCATGTCACTGGTTTGGTGGCACTGATGGAATACATGTGTATGTGCAAATTCTTGTTTTGCTATGCAGTACTGTCCTGTAAGAACTAGCTAGAATTAAGATCCATAGACATGACTAATTAGTAATTAGCTAAATTTATATCTTGATCTCTCCAGTCCTGCTTGGGTCTCATTCAATTACCCCTTCAAAAAGAACATAGTGGCTCATTCGAACCACAAAATACCATGCTCAAAAACTACCAATAATGCATCTCCCAAAGTAACTGAAATTCTGTGCTTTGATTCTTGTATTTTTGTTGATATTAATTATAGTCTGTGGGTGCCCCTATTTAGAACATTACTGTAAACAGGGAGTTGCTTCCCCTTGCCTATTTGTTGTAACATGCAAATAAGAAATACGCCGCGGCTCTCCTATTTGCAGTATCACATATTTCTTATTTGCAGTAGTGTTGATTTGTGCACGAAACCTACAATTTTACACAGCGTATCTTATCACTATTAACAAGATAAACTTCTAATAAAGCCTCATTTATTGCAGTCATGTGATATCTGTTTTGGCATGCCTTAAGGGAGGGGGGGGGGGGAGGGCTGGAGAGTGATTTTTTGAATGCTTGAATTAGGGATTTTTTACACTCCAAATTTGGATTCAGCAAGTCCAAATTAGAGGAAAATTGTGGAACAATTTTTTTGTTTTGCATCCGGTTGCCATGACAACACCCCCTTATTGGAATTTGTGTTTAGCTATTGAAATTTTGCACATGAATAACATAACTCTATAGAAAAGATAATATGCAACTGTTTTTTGTTTATATGCCATAGAACTTCTTTTATAAATTTTTGGAATATATATGAAGACTCCATTGGAAAAACCAGATAAGTCACATTTTCTACAAAGGGATAAAAACAGAAATTGAAGTTTAGAAGTCTACAGTTTTGCACTGTATATCCTTTTAAAAACTCTCTTTTTATCAGAACTTACCAGGCTTTTCCGAATTATTGTTCTGGTTAACAAATCTTAGTGGTGTGCTTTATAACGTCAGGGCAAAAACTCATTTTTCATAAAATATGACTTATCTGGTTTTTCCAAAGGAGTCTTTATATGTATATTGACGGATGTAATTTTTTTGCAATTTTCCACCAAATATCCAGTTTTCCTTCAAAAACAGAAATGAAATTCAGAAAAAGGAATGTATATCATTGAAACACATGCTATGGCGAATGTATATTCATAATTTGAAGTCAACTGGCTGAGAAATAAAAAAGCCTTACGAAAAAAAGTGAAGAAAACAGACATATTGAGAAAATCGCACCTGAATTTTCATAATCTCTCTTTAAACAGTCTTTTAGTGGTGCCATGTTAGTGCCGTTTCTTGCCATAAAACGCATAGATGTTTTTGGCCCCATCCGTTATTTTTCTGATCTCAAAAGAGATCAAAGTGTCTAAAAATAGTAAAACCCCATTTTTGATATTTAAGTCCCAAAAGCTTATTTTCAGGACCAACACTCCCCCCCCCTCCCCTCCCCTTAGTCAACAGGACTAAGGTCTAACTCCTAGCTAGATCTAGATCCCTCAGTACCACATCTCCTTCAACTACATCCTCAAAAAGAGACAGAAAAATAGAAGAACTTTGTCTAAAATACACGAACACACACATGATACAGATACAAGAAATAGAAAAGAAATTTAAAAAAAAAATAAAAAAATAGATGCCCTTGGAGACTGACCTTCCATTCTCAGTTGATGACATATCTCTCTACATTCCACATCTCCTTCAACTATACTTAGTATACTATCTCCTAAAAAAAATGTACAGATATTAGATACATAAAATACACGCATAAAATATTAAAATTGAAAAAAAAAAAAAAAAAAAAGGAGTTTCTGAGATTCGAGCCTCCTACTTTCAGGTGGTCGCATGATCGCTATAACGTGACCATTCTGTCACGAACGGCAGTGATTGACAGTGAAAATTAAAAATTATATTACTGAAGAGCCTAACAACACAGCTCGTCAGCAACCTTGTTTTCCATTTTTTGTTTGTTTTTTTTCTCCACATCAACCATCCACACTTTATGCATCAATAATGGGCTATTATGAAGTTCTATGGGGCAATGCGTCAAAATGCTCTCGGAAAAGGGTACAACAGTCAATGCCAAAAACAAAACTGAGGATTTTAGCCCCCGTCAGGGATTATAGTCATTATCACTGAAGACTGAGCTTGTTTCAAGTTTGGATACACTGGAGACTGGCAGTGGCATTTTCAGGGGAATTTCAAAAATGAATTATGAACACACTTTTCATGGTTCTACATCAACCAATTTAAGTTAATTTAACACACATGACAATACTAAACTAACACATTCTGATACAACACAAAAAAAAATAGATAAAATGTCACAGTTTTTTTATGATTTTTTAAAAATGAGTCAGATTTCGGGTTCCCGAGAATTTGGGGAAAATATTGGGAAATGCAGATCCAGCTGAGTTGTCCAATAGTCAGACAGCGATGGTTTTTACATCTCTGCCTGCTGTGCAGGAAAAAAGTTTCTCTAGATGTAGAAGCACTAGATATAGACAAGGAAGACGCTGATGCTTTGCCTTTACCCTTCTCAGTACTACACCAAGGATTACGAGATCTAGATCTAGACTTAGGAATTGTTAGACCACCTGTATCGTAGAACTCTCGCCTGCTAGATCTACAGGTTCATAATTTCGGTCTCCTGCATCTGACAGGTCAGCATCAGAACTAACAGACTCATTGAATAGTTTGAAAATTTCCACTTTCCTTGCCTTTCCCTAGTTAATTAGATCAACTCGACTATTGTGTTCCTTCCCTACTTTTACTTTGAAGTGACTTTCTTTGTTCTTCAAAAACTCAAAAAGTTACCGACCAACTTCCGCCAAACTCGGTATGAAACGAAACAAGTGCTATGGTAAGAGATGGTTCCTGTGGCATTTGCAGGAAATGGGTCGGTGCGAAAAAATTATAAAGTCGATCCCACAAAGGGTGCGGGAAAGTCTCAACTGACCACCAGACCGTCTAGTTTAGACCTAGACATTAATTTAACATTTAAGGCTGCCCCTATTTGCAGTACTACTATTTGCACAGTGTTTCTTATCATCTTTAGCAAATTAAAATTAATTCTTGGATCAATATTTATTGCAGTCATGTGACTATCTGTTTTCACATGCTTTAATCGCAATAAGATTTAGAATCTGATCATAAAGTCCATAGGACCAAGGCCTAACTCAGCTAGATCTAGGTTCCATTCCATATCTCCTTCAACTAGATCTACATCCTCCAAAAAAAAAAAAAAAGACAGAAAAATAGAAAGATTCTGTCTAAAGACACGAACACACACATGGTACAAGGGATAGAAAAGAAATAAAAAAAAAAAACTATTGTGGATTGGAGATCGGCCTTCCGTCCTTGGCTGATAACTGTCATAACACATCTACAGTATTTACATTATAGATCTAGAATCTAGACTAGATCTCTAGATCTAGCAGGCTGAAAACATCTCCTTGAACTAGCCTACCCCCTAAAAACGTACAGAAATGTGACAAAAATAATGTCAAATACACAGTACATAATATAAAAATGTTAAAAAAAACCAAAAGAACTAGGAATTTTCTGAGATTCGAACCTCGTACTCTCGAGTGATCACAAGATTGCCACGACGGCCACTTAACCATTCGGGCACGGAGGACAGTGGTCGGCTGTGAAAATTTAATTGTTATATTACTAACGGCACTAATGACAAAGCTTATCAGTGACCTTACTTTTTGGATTTTTTTTTTCCCGACATCAGTGATCCACATTTTAGTTCTATGTGCATCAATATTGACGTATTATGAAGTTCTACGAGGTAACACATCAGAATGCTCTTGGAAAAGGGTACAACAGCCAGTGCAAAAAACACAATTATAGATTTTCGCCCCGATTGGGGATTATAAAGTCACTCCCTTTTAAAAATTATTTATTGTTATTAGATCGAGACTATCATTTTTTAAAAAATCTATTGAATAGCATAATTTCTGGGATTATAAATCTAACACTTTTATCTAGTAAAAGTTACAGAAAATGCAGTAGTACTGCAAATAAGGGGTGACTTCCCCTTGCTTAGTACTGCAAATAGGAGCTCCACGGCGTATTTCCTATTTGATCTAGAATCTAGTACTGCAAATAGGCACTCCGAACATTTAAACATTACGGAATTTAGACAAGCTTAATGAGAGAACTGATCCCACCACAACTACAAACTCACCTCAGTTATCATATACGATAAACTGTTTCGGATATTGATCTAGATTCTAATATCTTCAAGTCAAAAAATTCAGATTCAATGAGCCTTCGACTACGACCGTGCAGGGTTACAAGCTTCTCCGATTTTCTGGCCAGGTATGTTTAATCGACCAGAAGTTAAAGGAAAGTATGATTGGCATATGATGTGATATCACATGACGAAGTTATGGCCAGGCAAACCTCTTAAGAATTAGGTACTAGATCTAAATACAATAATGATTTTTTGTTTGGTGTGAAATAATAATCACAATCTCATTAATTTTAGACTCATGAAGTAAACTTATCTTGTTCGTAATTTCTGGCAAATGAAATATTTTTTACTGCTATAATTAAACTGGATAATACTGCAAGACTCAAATTTAGAGGAGAGAGCGCCGTAAACGGAACAAAAAAAATCGTCGTTGGCTGGATTAAGTTTAACCATCTAGACTGAGATCTAGATCAAGATCTATGTCCTTGTTTGCTCTTCACTTCTGATATCTTCAGCCACTCCTCCTTGTGGAGATTCAAGGCTCATATTAGACAGCAAAAGACAAAAATCACGTTAGTCATGGCTTTCAGTTTCGGTACAGCGACCACAACCCAACCATCTCTGTTCGGTACTCAGACAACGACGGCCTCAACAGGGTTTGGGTTTGGATCTAGCACAGGATTTGGTACTGGGATAGGATCTTTTGGCACTGGGACAACCACCACGAGCTCAGCAGCCACAGGTTTTGGTGCCTTTGGATCAACCACCACTTCAACTTCGTCATCTTTATTTGGTGGATTTGGTCAAACAACTACTGCATCGGCTTCTCCTTTCTCCTTTACTACCCCTGCTACTTCAACCTCAGCAGGTTAGCTTTTATCTATTAAATTGCTGTTATGAATATGTATGTCAAACAGAAGCAACAAAGAAGATCACTGTCACAGTTATGAATATCTGGTCCTGGAATTCGGACTATATCCTGGGGGGACCAGTTTTCGCTGCGTTAAGCGACACAATGAGAGAAAACAGACCAAATATAAAAAAACAGGAATTAAGTTGAAGTTTCAGTTACTTTGGGAAGAAACTCCATTGATAGATCCTATCACAACAATGTTTCGCGATCTGAATGAGTCGTTGTGTTGATCTGCTGAGCTTCCGCATGAATGGGATGAGGGGCTGGTTGCTGGTTGGAATCAGATTTCATCATGAGTATAGTATTCGGATGGTCATGTTTCAGGGCCTTGTCTGTCACTTTATCGTTGAAAACTTACTTAAATTACACAGAGAAGACTCTTGACGATCTAGATATGTTTAGAACTTCAACTTTATTGGAAAACTCTGAAACTGGGACAGCAGAAAAAAAGAGTTGAAAAAAAAAAGTTTTTCACTGGATGATAGATGTGCAGCCTGTCATTCAAATTTACAAAAGAAACGTAATGAAAATTGTTGACAATGCTCATTTGGTTTGCTATAGAAAATGGGAGAACTGGGGCAGAATTCGTTTCTATTTTAAAGTGTTTGATTCTGATGCATTTCCACTCGCAAAATCCACAAAAAAATTTAAACTGTCATCATCTTAACTTATGTCTGATCAGTTTCATTTGAAATCAAACACTAATTGTGAAAAAGCCTTGGTCTGGTTGTTTTTCTTAACTTGGAAAGCCAAAGGGATTTAGAAGGAAAAAAGCACAACACTCTTCGCATGACATCTCCAAGAAAATGGAACAAGGGAAGTCACTCTTTCGCAATCACAAACAAATGATGTCAACAAGGAAATACAGCAGACAGAGAAAACTGGTCCCCGTGAAAAACTGGTCCCTTGAGAATATATAGCAGTGAGATCTTGATCCTTGAACACTGAGTTGAAGAGAGATCTGCGCTAGCTGTTCTTTCCTTCACATGTTACATATCATAGATTTATCGAGACATTATTAATTACAGTGTTAGCGGATTTCATGAGCTAGGCCTATTCTCAAATCCTCTTATAAAGTCAGAGCAGATTGATCTTTCCCTCTTTTAGTCAATGTCAGCAGCTAAAGTCTTTCTTATAGGGGTTCTGTTTTGCTACTAACTGAGAAGCATACATGATACATGTATATAACATAATACTGATTGTGAATAGATTGTGGTCACAATGGTCATGGTGTTAAAATCATTTGGTCAGTACGATAACAGAAGTTTTGATTTCTTTGGTTATGATTGACCATGAAACAAACATTCATAGTCTAATTGACACATAAAATCCCTTTTGTTCCTGTTCCTTTTCTGTTGTCATTGTCGCTGCATCATCATTGTCATCATTTACAGTTTTTAAAAAGCAAGTGGAGGAAGAACATGGGGTCACATTTCGGCTCGAATCGGGACTTTTACTTCAGGTGACAAATCTCCCCCCCTCCCCCAATGCGCCTGACACAGGGTTAATGAGGGTCATGAGTCAGGTTTACGCTATAGTGTTTCGCGATCACGTTACCCTTATTAATAGGTGATTTTAATACTTTAAAATATATGTTGTCTTTCAATTACCAGCACTCATCTGCCTATTCTATGTTCAAGAATCATTTCTTGGCTACAATTCTGTGAAAACGTGATGTTCTTGTGACTATTAGTTTATAAGTTATGTTTCTTTGAAAACTTCATGTAAAGTGAACAAATTTGTATTATAATTTCCTAAATATTATTCTCAATTACACAGAAGTGGCAGCTTATACTTTTAAAATTTTTGTGTTAGCATTTAATAAACTGCCTCTTTATTGCTCTGTGCTTAAAAGTGTGGTTGTTCCATAGTAATTAATTAAAACTGAAATCGCAGCTGTGAAATAGCATCACAGCGCCATATGAAATCTAGAAACGTCAGTAGAAACTACTGTTGGGTTTCTACGATTTCCTTAGGAATATGTATTTATGTTCCAGAAGTAATGGCTAGGTTTAAAATAGTATTTATAACCTAGCAGTTTCTTACTGTATGAGAATTGGAGGGAAATTCAAAGTAGAATATTCCCACCTTTGACCTGATTGACCAGTGGACATCTCTAGGGTTATTTAAATAGAAGTTTAGTATGTTTTCTCTTTAGTTTCATGCCGAAAGAACCCAGTGACGGATCATACATATCAGGAACAGGTCATGACATTAGTGAGTGAACTTTGTCGAATATGTAACAGAGAGAACAAAACAGAAAAAGATGACAGTCGGTCATATGTCGGGCATCGTTGTCATTGATACCTCACTCCCACAGTCAATGAAGATCTCATCGGATCTCACATAGTTATTCATCATTCAGACCAAAGCCTGTACAAAAATCTGGCTGGTATTGGGGAAGCTGATAGAATTAACCTAATGTTTAACAATTTAAATCAGGTCTTGAGGAAAGCCCACCCCCCTCATTTTACACACTGATCCAATCAGTGAAGAACCATTTGCTTCCATTCAAACCGCCATCGATGAATACATGACACTTCACAGAGAACTCTTCCCCAAGAACACACTTCCCAAGAAACATTTTCTGGAACAACACTGTCTGTCTTTTGTACTAAAACAGATTCGGACTAGGCCAAATGGGAGAACTGGGGCCTAAAAGAAGTCATCAGTCAATTTTCAAGCTTTAAAAAATGAGAACGCAGTATAAATAACAGCATACAGAAATTACAGTTTGTAATGCATAATCATGTGTTACAAGTTGCACCAATGTTGCATTCCATGAAAGAATCAGTGCAGAAGGAAAGTGCGTAAGGAAACTAGACAAGAAAATAGGCAGAATGAAGAAAAAAAATTCATACATTCTATTAATGCCCTGTTACCGGACTCAAGTTTTTTTTTTTTTTTTTCATTGATATTATTGTAGTGTATCTCTTGTAAAGATTTGACTGTGTTGGTTTATCGAATAGTCTTCAGTCGTGCTGAGATAACCACTGGCAGGAGGCTAAAATGCGTAAAGAGAACGTAATGTAATAGGCTTCTGTTGGATACAACTCCCTTTCAGCTGTTTCATTTTTGGTAAGCGGATGTCTTCTTTAGTATGTGGAAAGACTGATATGTTGTCTATCACCTTGCCAAATTCCAAACTCATTGTGACGGCCAGTTTTGAGTTTTGAATGATCAAAGATAACCCATTTTTGACAAACTGTTACAGAAATATACACTAGATTTTAAGCGATCCTGTAAATTTGCATTTGAAGCTGCAAATATAAATATTTGGTATCGTCTTTTATAGTCTTTTTCACTCTATCTAACTGTTCGGGTCATTTAACTGTATTGTTAAGGAAACAGCTAAAATGAGATGGCAAAGAAACCCAATAAATCAGTGTTACAGCACTGCTCGGCTCCAGCAGCACACTAGCTGCCACGCCAGGTAAATGACCCCGTGACCTCTCATTCGCTGGCGGCAACTAAAATGCCAGTCCCATGCACACCGTGAGAGAATTGCTATATCTTGCCATTGCTAGATGACCATCATTGTCATCATCATTTAAATCATTATCATCATTTAAATCTTAAAAAGTTAAGCCAGATGGGAACATACAGTTGAACCCTGATAACATGTCCACCCTTCGGACCAAACTCGGAAGATCGTGTTATCAGGGTGAGCGTGCTATCATGGGTCAACCATTTTTCTTTGTCCAAACCCATGCTGATTTTCCAAAACATGAAAAAAAAAAAAAAGGCTTAGGAATACATTTGAAATAAAACAGAGCATACATTTATTTTACATGTACTTATTAGAAGAGTTATGCATATGTATGTACTAATACCAGTGACACAAGACCGGACACTTCCTTTTTTGCATCACTAAAAAATGCGTACACAGCTGCGACCCCTTATAGCGTGTACACACTATTCTTTATGTCATTAAAAAATTTGTCTGTGGTTAATACAAAATAATTCTTTTCTGTTGTTAAAACAGGCTTTGGAGGATTGGGAACTGGCACTGGCGGGTTTGGTAGTGGCCTCGGTACAACAGGGACCACAGGCACCAGTTCATTTGGTGGGTTTGGAGTGGGCTCAACTTTTGGCGGCCCTGGCTTTGGTGGTACTGGAAGCACAGCCCCAGGATTGTTTGGTAGTAAGTTTTTGAAACAACTTTACTCATATTAGCCAAATTTTCAAGGAGGCTTGCCAGGCATAAAATGGAGAGGTTCTGACATCTTGAGGACCACTTAAAGTTATGAGTGTAGATTACATCTTCCAATCTTTTCTTTTCGCTGGAAGAGATCTGACAAGAGATTCTGAAGTCCATTGAACTTGCACTATGAAACAGTAACTATCCACAGCCAGCATTGTGTAACTTACAGCAAATTCTAGAATGCTTAATTACTTCGTAATTGAAGAGGGAGATTAATCAGTTCAAAAATGATCTGGTTCATTGTATGTATTTGTCACATGCTTGAATGAGCCAGGCAATAATAATATGAGAATATATAGAATTGTAATAAATATTTATTTCTATAATTTTTCTCAGCAGGTGCAACTCAGCCACAAAATGTTCAGCAGCAAGAGGAGGCCAACTTGGCCAATGTCGCCATGGCCGTCTCCTTGCCACAGATTTATGGAGATGAACGAGATGCCATCATAGCCAAATGGAACCAACTGCAAGCTTACTGGGGAACTGGGAAAGGATTTTTTTCCCAAAATGGGGTTGTGGACTTCAAACCTGAAAATCACTTCTGTCGTTTTAAGGTATCATTATCTCATTTCATTGTGAAGGATTTTTGGAAGAGACAGGGATTTTTTTTTTTTTTTTTTTTTTTTTTTTAAATTGAGATTTATTGCATGAGAGTTTTGAGGCAAGAATGTTGATTATTGACTGACCTAGGTGGGTCTTGAATTAATCTTATTGATCTTGCAAAAGTTTGCTGAAGCTACTTTTTTGGACAAATCATGGTCTTACAGTGCTATGTTTGCAGTTGAAAGATCCGCAATTTAACCAAAAAAAAAAAAATCAAAGATACTGAAAATTTTTTGATAGATGGATTGATGGACATTTGTGATTGCAATTCAAGTAAAGTTTTTCTGTTTTTGTTTTGCTGGAGTAGGCACTAGGATACCACTTGATTCCAAAAGGCAGCAATGAATCAGGGCAGTTGGCGTTGGTTCTTGCACGCAAAGAAGAAGAAGTCTCTGCTGCTCAGCAACAGATAGTTGACACTTTACACAGAATTTTGGGTAGCAAACCTACACTCAGTGTCTGTGTAGAAGGTATCAGACCACTTCCTGAAGACCGGTAGGCATACATTGAATTGTTCCTTTTCATATGATCAGCAGTTAGAGTAATTATGTGTGAATATAAAGAGACATGCTGAAAACATTATAAGATATTTTGCATCAATGAATAATTGCATTAAAACTCTTTTGGCCGAGAGTAAGGAACATTCAGTATTTTGAAATATTGTTGTATTGTGAGTGACTTTGATAAGACTTTGCAATTAAAGTCAGTTGTATGTTTATTTGCATTTCTTCTATAACATTAACTTTGCTAGCACTCCCTGACTGTGCTCTCAATAGATTTGGAAATACAGCAGCCTAAGAACCCACCACCTAAGAGCCCAGTCGGCCCAAGAACCCGTCTCTGCTGCGAAACAAAAGTTTTTCTTTATAAGTTACCCCTCTAAGAACCTGTTCTCAAATAAAAAATCCGCGAAAGAGCCTGGTGTCAGGCCAAGACATGCAAGTACATATGGTGTAATTTCACATCATATTTGTCCACTTGAAAGAAACGCCCAATGCTAGATATGCAGTAGAATGGGGACGGGGGGTGAAGGAAACAGGTAAACAAAGGAGTGGAAGTGCTGGTTGATACATGACTGCATAATCAGGCCTCATTGTTTACCAACCCATAAGCATTTCTTTGTTTCGACAATGCATGGGACAGCATTTGTGATTGGCTCCATGGATAAGGAGGTGTAATTTTAGCCTCCTGACTGTCAGTTGTTTTGCTACTTCGGTCAGTGTAAACACTTGAGTCACTCGTGGTGCGTGCAATTATCCGTAGGAAATCATAGTAATATCATGTTTTCATTCACCAATATATACCGTTGCGTGAAAACTCACTTGATGTTTAATCTAGGCATTATTGATTATTGATGTAATTATATGCTAATAAAGATTAGGAATTGTCAGATCTAACAACAACATACACAGAGGGAAGAAGGCTGTACCTGTTCACATAGACAAATCTTTAATGATGACGATCAACTAATCATAGTAGTGAAGGCAGTCTGTAGTTAGACGAGTTGCATAACTTTTCAGTCTGCCAAAGAACCCGTCCGCCTGAGAGCCCACTTTTTTTTGCTTCCCGGCAACCGGGTTCTTAGGTGGAGACCACTGTAATAATCTTTCATATTTTTGTACTTTAACATGGTCGATTGCTCACTGATTCTTATGTTCTGAAACTAAGAAACTATCTTTTTTTCAGACTCTTTTGTCAAAAATATGCATTTTATTGAATATGGCACAAGTGGAAATTATAACGGCTGTTCTGCTGATGTAACCTAGATATTTACACATATATTTGAGACTCTTATTGCAACAATGACATCGTCAGCCAATATCAGGGAATTCAAATTTCACTTTGTTCGCAGGACAGAGATTGTCATTTATGTTCTTGAACGTCCAGCCTCTGGACCTGCCAAAAGAGTGACAGCCAATGACTTATTCAACTTCTTGAATCAGCCCACACAAAAATCACAGATTTCTAACCAGCTCAATCTAGAGAGTTTATTACCCAAGGTTGGCTGGACAGATGAGCAGCTTAAAGAATATTTGGACAAGCCTCCGGCAGGTAAATTTTCTGTCTTATTGTTCTTTTTTTGCCTTATTTTTTCTAGAATGGCATTGGGCAATGATTTATCTCGTATGAATGTATATCTGCTGCAATACCTCAATTTATCAAATACAATTAGAAGGCTCTTGGTGAGCAATGCCTTAGGTTGTCATCAAGTATGTGACACCTGTATTCAGTTTTCGCTCATGTTACTCATTTTTAAAATTTTTTTTTTTTGTCTGTGGAAGAAAATGAGTATGAGCATTGCTTGCAATGAATTCATGAAGCACAGAAAAAAACAGTACAGGTTAATAGGATACCATTTGATTCTAAAGGGCAACAGTGAATTGGGGCAACTTGCATGCAAAGTTTAATAGATAATGCAGTTGTCTTTGGAATCGGGAGAAACAAAACAATGAAACAAGAACATCAGTATTTTATGAAAAAAAAAAAAGAAAAATTGTTGTGCTTTGTGTGTGTTTTGAGTATCTTAAGGGGAGGAGCACCTGAAAAATCTATTTTCCTTATTTTTCAACCTAAACCCTTCAAACTTGTATGATATACAT
>JBCEWB010172444.1:0-10180 GCA_039654565.1 Peronia peronii | reverse complement strand
TTATCCATTTTGTCATACACATGCAGAGTTTGAAATTTAAATGATGAAAATTAATACTTTGCCAGAGGTTTCAATTAATGATATAGAATTTTCCCCACGTTTTGGCAAGTGGTCATGAAAACTGGCTGGTTTCTTCAGGACATTAAGCTGTCATTAAAATTGGCCAATTTTGGCTCAAATTGGTGCAATTTGACTTGATGCGAACACAGATGATGCGCACAGCCGCCTTATCGCACTGACCCTCCAGCCTTCTAGTAGGGCTTCTTGCTTAGACTTAAAGATGGATATATACTCTCTGTTTCTTATCATTTATTTGTATTTGTTCAGTCACCCATGAGTGAAACGTGTTCTTGACCAGAGCATGCTTTGTAAAAGCCAGATAGCGGTCCATATTTCTGAGTTGTTTCATGATTAAACCGATATTTCAAAGTTATAGGTTTGGGCTATTTAAGTAAACACGCATGTGTCAGTGTTTTGGGAGAAAAACACCAATATGTCAGTGTTTTGGGAAAAAAGTATAAATATATGATAATCATACGATACAAAATAAAATCTTCAGATTTGTACAGCTGGGCTACTTGTAGCACAGCAATGACAGGTTTTACATTTAGTCGCTGTTCAAATATTTGTCGCTGACAATGCCTTTTGTCTGAAACTTCAACAGTTGCTGTTTGGCAGGCCGAGCCTATCCACTTGGAGACATACCAGAGGATCAGGTAGCCACTGTCAAAGACCAGGTGAGTTAAAGGCTGAATAATTACTCTTGTCCATTAGTTTCAGTTCAGTTTTTGCTGATTGTTAGTACACAAGCAGTTAAGTTTGAAGTTAAACATTTAATTCTAAATCGTGTAATTGCTCTGAAGAAATCAGATCTCTTTTAGCCCTGTAGCACATGAATCTTGCTGGTTTTTACATTCAAAGTCCTACACCAGACAATAGTTATGGGCTCGATAAGAGGGAAAAAAAGTAGCTTTTTTTAGCTTTTTGGTGGAAACAACATGTGCAATATATTCTTATCGAAAGAAAAGGGCTAGGCATTACAGATCATTATACAATCATCTGCTCACAATTTGTTCCTGCCCATATTGCTTTCACCTAGAACAGACATAACTCAGACAGACTTGGTGTCATTCCAGACCTTTATACAATGATATGTAAACATATGTTTTGTTGGAAACCAAAAAATGGGAATTATCCTTGTAGAACTCCAATGGTATAAAGATGACTAGAAAAAAATTACTAATAACAGTTCATTAAATGTAGCATGTTTCATTTTCAACACATCTATCACAATGAAAAAGATTGATTATAAAACAGAAATAATTCTAGAATCAAAAGTTGAATTATTTAAGCTTACTAGACTGAAACAAGGCACAAGAGGAAAAAAAAATGCCTGTGGCTGAAAAAAAAAAAATGGTAGCATATTATGATATGAAATATTTCCCATATTATCTCTTGCAGGTGTTCAGATGTTTGACCTGTCTCCACACAAATAAACCACCACAAGGTAAGCACTTGGATTGCAGGTTAAAGCTCTCACATTGTAAACGATCCACATGGGAAGTAAGTATGACAATCCTCAACCCCTCCCCCTTTTTTGAAAAAGAAAAAAAAACAAACAAAAAAAGAAAAATGAATAAAATAGACAGCAGAAGAAAACAGACAACAAAAAGATTCTTTTTTTTTTTTTTTTTTTAAAGATTAAGAAAACAAACAAAGAAAAGAATAGAACAAAAGAAGGAAATGAGAAAAAAAAAATAAAGAGATGGATGGTTACAAAGTATGTATTTTGACCTGGACAATGATATTGGAAATCACTTTTGTAGCATAGGATGTTTAAATATGTTTGATTTATTTTAAACTTAATGTTATCTTTATATTTTGTAAATCTCCTCTCTACTTTCATCTTCAGATGAACCAGCCTACCCTTATTTGAGGACACTTCTGAAATTTGATACCAGAGAGTTTCTGAATGTGTTGGCACTGGTAAATAAGAGTGCATATTTTGCTCTTGCATTTTGTACTTTTCAGATCATTCTCTTACTCAATAACAGATATGATGCTGTGTCCAATGGTGATAAAGCCACAGAACTTACTGTTAAATCATTTTTGCATAGGGGATCCTATATCATTTCTCATTCCAAAGCTTTATTTCAAAAACAACATTATAGGAAATTAGTCAGATTGATAGATTAGTATTGGATCATGGAGCAATAGATCAAATCATTGTAGACTCATTCGTGTTGAACAATGTCTGTAGGAGATAAAAGCAAGTATTTCAAGAATGTTGTAAGAGAACTAAAAATTCTGAAATAGGAGTTTTTTTGTTTTTTTTTGCCTGAAGAAAACCAGTGAACTGATGGTGGAGTTACAGTGATAATAGATAGAAAGATCTGCAAACTCATTTATTTGATCTTTGATAATTTTGATTTAAACTTGTTTTGAAATACTGTGGGAATGCATCGTGGTTTTGTTGTGCTGCAGTTAGTTGGTGTATTGTTTGGAACTGATACTTATGTCTTCTGCTTTCTACAGGCCTTTGAAGAACCAGAATTTAACACCAATGAAGGGTAAGGGTCTATGTGAAAACAAATGGCTTTGTTATGAGTTCACGTTCAGGCTTGAAACAAGGTAATACAGAGAAAAAAAGTAAGAGAAACAAAGGAAGAAAGAAACAGCCCAAAATGATGAATGATCTAAGGCAGGTGATAATTTATAAAAAAAGCTAAACTTTACTTGGGGAAGCGATGGACGTGTCTTCTTTAGTTTTTCACCTTTAAAGGAAATATCACAACTTTATCAAACAGATTTGTTCCTTTTTGGTTCCAGTATTTGTGAAATTCATCTGATAGATTTGGCCATCCTATTCTGAGTGATTGAGGTGTTTCTTTTTTTATTTAAGCAGTTTGAGAAATAGTTTTCAGGATGTTTTAAGTGGAGAAGAGATGATTGTTTGAGGTTATTTACTTTAATTTGTTACTAATCTGTTACAAAATTTATTTACTCACATATAAATTTTACCAAATAACAATATCTACACTTTTTTTCAGATAGTATGTCCGGTTGTTTTTTTCTTCTTTATTTAAACTGCTTAGTTTCTTAAAGAACACTCTATAAGATTTAATGTGACATATAAATCCCTTTTTCTGTTCAGAGTCCAGAAGAGACAGAGAGTGGTTGACATCTTGCTGCAGGTCATGGTGGAAAGTGTGGGATTTACAGTAAGTTGACTGTAATGTGTTTAGCTGTGATGCAAATCAGTCATGATACTGAAACTCTCTGTGATTTGGGCTTAACACTGGAGCAGTGCACAGATATGAGAAAAAGCTTAAGAAGAGACAATACAATTATAAAATTATGCAAATGAACATTGACACAGTCTTCACATTTGTCAACTTTCTTCTGCAATGCTTCCTTTGTCTGAATACCTTGACTCTGAGCTCAAAATTATTAAATTCTCATTTCTGTAAACTCCTCCAAAACATGTCTGCATTTTTTTTAGCCAAAACTTCATTTAATGTGAATTTCAACCACCTGCCATAGCTATATCCACACTCAGTACTTACTCAAGCCAATAGATTTCTCAATGTCATATAATGATCTTTTTGTAAATCATGTGTCAAGTAAGTAGTTTGACTGCTTTTCATTATTTCATGTTCAGAATTAAAATGAAGGAGACAATTAACAGGCAAAATCTTTACATCAGGAAAAAGTAATAAACAGACCTTATATCAACATAAACTTTCTGTCTCCAATCTTGTCATCAAAGATCCCATATATATATATAGAAACTGTATTTTGGCATTAGCATAGCAAATTTTGCTGTCAGTTCTTTCATGACCAGGATATTTCTTGTGTTCTTTCCTCAGCCAACACAGATTGGAGTTTTGTTCACATTTTTGGCAAGGCAAATGGCACGACATGAAAACAAAATCCATGTCAACAAAGTTCTGTTTGAACAGGTGGGTGATAGTCACATGTATAAAATCAAATCATTGATCATACTCTGCTAAATCTAGAATTAAATCACATTAATTTTATGGCCTGATACATTTGGAAACTGACTTTGCTATGGTTTATTTTCATATGTTATGGAGACTGTCAGGTCAATATTTCTTCAGATTTTCCATGTCACATATAGGGAAATAAAGTACAGTAATCCCTCATTTATCCGTCGTCGAGTTATTTGTCGTGCAGTGTTATTGGGTTTCACCAGTCCTTTCGGCGCTTGATGCATGATTCGTCTTTCTGCCGGCTAAGACTGTTTATATTCAGCACGGCTGGTACGGTGGCTGTTGGCTCAGCTTGATCCAGTTCCAGGAACTGCTCCTCCCACATAACTATAACTGCACAGCCCAGTAAAGTACTGTACACTTATGTACAATACAATGTACAATACTGTCCTACACTGTAGAACTGTAATATTGTTAGTTTTACTATTTTCAATTACTGTATTATTATTATTATTATTATTATTATTATATTATTATTGTTATTATTATTATTACAGCATTAAGTATTATTATTATTGTATTAGGGTTATCTATGTACAGTGGTGGGGATAGTGCATTATCCGTCTTTTGACATTATCCGTCAAAGTCTTGGCTACTATGTACCGGATAAATGAGGGATTACTGTAATTCATGATTTATTATGCAGCATACATATTTACGAATAATATAAATATTAAATGACAATGACAAAAAATTTTGGAAGAGTTCTGTATTGTAGTACATGGACGCACACACTCACACATACCGAGACATATCACCTGGCACATACTGAGACATGGACATATTGATGCACCCACATATATAACCAGATAGAGTACCTATACATGGATCATATAGACA
The DNA here is from genome assembly GCA_039654565.1 of Peronia peronii. Classification (NCBI taxonomy): domain Eukaryota; kingdom Metazoa; phylum Mollusca; class Gastropoda; order Systellommatophora; family Onchidiidae; genus Peronia; species Peronia peronii. The sequence goes on along the minus strand of JBCEWB010172444.1, from coordinate 5,327 downwards.
CACATGGCATCACCATGTGGTCATGTCTAGTCACAAAAACCTGCATATTTATTCACATACTTAGAGAACACATACACACTTACACAGTTTGCCAGTCTGATGATGTATCAGTGGATTTGTGTAAACCCTGTCCTCAACACTTTCCACTTCCATGATAATAAAATGTTGTATTTCAAGAGCATGTTTTTCAGATAAAATAAAACCACAAATACATAACAGAGAAACCATAGCAAACAAACAGGAGAGAACAGAAAAAGAGAATGAAAAAAAAAAAACAGAAACAAAAATGAAGTCTTTCTTTGCTCTTTGACTGTGATAGGTGCTGGAGTTTTTGGCCAACCCTGAAGATGAGTCACGTCATGAGGAACGACAGCAAGCACTGATGGAACTCCTGCAAGCTGGAGGTCTCGCACAGTTCAATGAAGGGAGATTACTCAGTCTGGCTCACACTGCTAAATTGTGAGTTCTTCTATATAGTGGAATCTGCTTACATTCTTTCCCACAGTTATATACTGAGCAATTAGAAGTGGCACAGTTTGAAATATAAATCTTATCTTGTAATATAAAATTTCATTTTTAATTTGATGCGAAAAAACACCAGCCCAAACTCTTAGTCAGAAAAGTGAAATAACTTTAAAAAATACCTCTTTAAAGGTATTGCCACTCATTTCAAGTGCATGATAATGTTTTAAAAAACATCATGAATCGTTGACAGTATAGATTCATATAACATATTTGTGCACTTTTTGTCATGATCCTTAAATTTTGTGAAGATGCCAAGGCTGTAGGAAATTCTGTCAATCTATAGCTCAGTAGAAGGCACAAAATTGATCTGTATTTTCAGCTATCGTGTTTGTGAATATTTGTATGAAAAGAGACGAAGCTATGACAGGATACTCATCTGTTATCTCAAAGATCCAGCAAGGAGGGTAAGTGATCAATTTTTACGAAGCACCAGTGGTCTTTTTTTTTTTTTTCGGCTTTGCTTCATTTGACAATGCTAAGATGTTTGGCCAGCTGGGGTCACTCCAAACCATTACAGTATTGTTATATCTAAAATTTTTTCTGTGACTATTTCATATGGGTGTCACAAAATATGTTTTGTGTCCTAATAATATTACAATGTCAATACACCCATAGCTGTTGCAATATCACTTAAAATTCACCAGGTTTATGTTATGTATGTGCGATTTATCTGTATGACATGAATTTATGTGAAAAGCTTGTTTTGTTTTTCCTATGACAAATCCTATAGGAAAAGTCCACTTGCAGTATTTTCAAAGATTTGTTTCACAGTTATGAAGAAAATATTGTTTAAAGTGATACAAGTCAGAGGTTGTCATGGCAAACAGGAAATCTTATGTTCCATTCTTTGGGAAAATCATTGGAATTTTGTGCCATGTGCCCTGAGAAACAGGAAAAAATTGATTCCACTTGTGCAGATGATAATGCTGTAATTTTTTCTCCTCTCTCACCAGTATCATGTCTTCACCTACATAGACAGTATTATTGGTAGTTCATCCTATACAGAGGAAGAAAAATCAGCCTTACAAGATGAAGCTTTGAAAAATTTGGAGGTGAGACCTGTAATACAAAGTCATAAACTTTGTGGAAATGGCCGATGCATCATCAAAATTGCCATTGAAGTCAGTACTCAAACAAGCAATGTGTGTTCAGATTTGCTTCGGCACATGGGAAAACTAACCATGACCTTTATCCAACCCATGTCCCACAGATCAGAAATGAAAATGGTATTCTGTAGACACCTTACCAAGATGAAATTAGTGTGACCTTCCTGAAGACTTATAACATGAGAAACCCAAACTGAGTTCTTTTCATGCATTTGAGAGTGACAACAATTTGTGCATAAGAATGCCTAACAATGCTACGTTCTTACTTTCTGATGACATTTGTCATACACATACTTTATAAAACATCATTTCTTGTGCTTGTAACATCATTTGATCTTGCAAACAAGATATTTTTTGTAACACTTCCTGGAACAGCTTTTTTTCTCTATAATCGATCTAGTTTGAAGTGATATCTTTTTTTTGACTTTTCGATTTTTTTCTTGAAAAACTTGTTCAACTTGTGGATTTACATAACATCCAGGTCATATGATATCTATGAGTAAGAGCTCATACATTTTGTAGGTGAAGGACAGAAATGTCACAAGACTTGTTTGTACATAAAACACAGACATGACATAAGACTTTTTTTTGCTTTTCATTAGGAGCTAGTTCTATTCATAATACGATATTGATATATTACTCAGGAACTAGTAAGCATTGACTGCAAACAAGCGGCACAGACTGTGATCTCCTGCCTGGCTAAAGGACTCTTGGAAATTGTCAACAAACTACGCTCAAATAAGCCAGTACTGTTTGAATTTTTGCAAGGAGTGATTTCATACAGGTAAATGTCAAACTTATAGTTAGAACAAGCTGTTTTAATTAGTCCCTTACTTTGACTTTTCCTGTAGATGGTTGTTGAAATAAGTACAAATATAAATACAAGGCATTGTGGTGCATTAAGTCATGTAATATGGAAGAGGAGATATGCAATGTCATGCATAGATGAAGTTTAACGTCATGAATGTGTTTAAAAATCTATTTTAAAATTTTTTCTCAGAGTTGACTTAGTAAATCTAAACAGTGAAATGAAGTCATCTTTTAAATACATTAGTTTTTGGATCAACAGTCATCTGTCATAATCACGATATCAGCCCCAATTAAGCAGTATGTGTCATTCTTCAAATCAATAATTTGTTATTTGCCTTTTTTGTTTTGTAAGTGAGAAAATCATAGGACAGTTCTGAAAAGCTGACCTTGCAAAAGGACATAGGGCTGGAAAGATCCCTTTTAAAGTCTGAAGACAGCCTCATCAGAAGTTATATTCTCAATCACAAGAGTCACAAAAAATACACTGTTTGAAACTTTACCACAGAGATGCTCAAGGCAGTGCACTAAAACCAGACAAACAGATGACTATAGAACCACAGGTACTTGAGCTGTATGTGAATCTTCTGTGTGAGTACAGACCTCAGGATGTCTGTAACTTTATTAAGATGAATGAGGGCTACCGACTAGAAGAGACATTGCAGGTAAATTTGCTAAAGTTAATTTAGTTTGCTAACATTGACATTGTGATGTATTTGGGCACTGACAAAGTGAAATCCTAAGGCACATCACAGATGTGGAAAAGAAAATGTATTCTGAATTTCTGCCTGTGATGGAAGAAATAATCACATTTCTCTGTTCACAATTGATTAGTGTCACAGTAAACATGTTCCGGAGGTGGTGTAGGCCAGTTGTATGGAGAAAAATAATTCTACATAAACCATTATCTCAATTTAATATTTAATGCCCATTTTCTCATTGGACAGCCATAAATTGTCATCACAATGTAGCTAATTGAATCAAAGAGGCAGTCACAATAAATAATGTAATAACTACTTATTATGAAGTAACAGATACCATGAAATTAAGAAAAAGAAATAATTTATATGCATAAGCATTCTTCATCCATGAAGCTAATTTTTTTTGTTTAAAATAACTTCTTATACTGCATGTTCTTATGACAAACAAGAATTTATCACCAACAAAAACATTTGTGGCTCAATAGCAGTGAGGAACAAAGTCATCAAAATTCTTGTCTGATCTAAGTTTAAGCACAAACTCGAAGAGAAACAGAGTTTTTGAAATTCATCCCATCCTGCTCCTAACACATACAAAAGTGATTCACTAACAAATGCAAACATCCCAGTTTTATTCTGAGTCCAAACAATAAATAGAGCCCAAGTTATTAAAATTCTTCAGTTCTGTTTGATTATATCTGAAAAGCTCTTGTCATTTCTATCACCAGATTGTCCGCAAGCACAAAGCATGGGAGGCAACTGCCTATCTCCTGGAAAAAGCTGGTGATATTCAAGGAGCTTTCCGCATTTTATTAGAGGTTTTGTTATTAAACTTGTTGTTTTTGTCATTATTTATGTATTTACAATCTACATGAATTTTGGAACATTTAGTACGAATTTTTTCTTTTTTTCCCTTTGGCAATCTTCTGCCATTGTCCTTGAATTTGATTTATCCTGCTCACACTTTGCCAGTCAAGTGAGCACATTTCATTAAAAAAAAAATAAACCAGGAAGATGAATTTGCTGAATTTACCCAGCAATGAAAGTTCTAGCTGTCGCTAAGCATTACTTGTGGCATCACTACCACAGAAAGAATTGGGTTAGTGAGACCCTTCATGATGGACTCTCATAGAGATGATTTTTTGTTTTCTCTTCTGTTTTGCAACTGCAATGACATACACTAGAAAAATTGTCTTGCTGCCAGTCGAAATGAGACGTAAGTCGCTGGGCTAGAATGGAGAAATCGGGTTTTGAATGTGATGAGGCGGGTCAGACAACGAATTTTTTTAATTGCAGAAATCGAAAGTGCATTCAATTCTGAACAAGATAGTATCGGTCTTGCCCTCGATTTATAAATATTTCTTCATTAAAATCAGGTTTTTGTGAGGTAGGTATGTAGATTTATTTGTTCGACAGGCCATTTAAACTCGATTTTCTCGGAATTTCAGTCATTGCTAAGAGTCCCTCCTTGTCTCTTTAAACTGCAATGTTTCTGGCTAGAATAAAGCTAGCTCAGAACTTTTTTCACCACCTGAAAAGGTATAAAATAAGCTTTCACATGATACGAAAAACCCCATATGATGAAAAATCGACATATGTCTCATTTTGACAGGCTGCGAGACAATTCTTTTAAAATTTTTTAAAATTCTGAATTGGTTTCATATTCTCCACTATTATGCTGGCATTAAGAGTGTCTGCTGAAACATTATCATTGGGATGAACTCTGTATTTTCATTGATGTGTTTGGTTTAAGACCTTCATATGACGTGTTATGAATTGAACTTAAGAGTGAACAAAATATTAATTCATACCTTATATTGAGCTGTATACCTTATGGCTGTTCCGTAGCGGCGTACTTAGTTGGCTGGCTGACCTGACCCCGGGTTGGAGATCACGCACCGGTCACGCTACCTGCGTGTACTGTGCCTGCCTTGTGGGCTGCCCATCGTCTTATTTCATAAGCATACACATGAAATAAGGCTTGTTTTTAGTTCAGTGATCAAAAACAGTGCGGCTACAACCCAGATAGAGACGAAGATGCACTTTACAAAAGTACTAGTTTTATTTATCTGGATAAATTATGAAATGTCATATCGACAGCACCAAAACGACTAAAATTGAGCTCGGCGCCGAAGCTCAAATGACAGGAAATCGTTATTGAAAAAAATTCATGTAAAATTATCCGAACATA
>JBCEWB010172433.1:0-10180 GCA_039654565.1 Peronia peronii | reverse complement strand
CTGATTTTGAAAAATGTAGTTTTTTTGACAGGCCGCATTATTACAAAATGTTGGATGCAATATCTTGTAAACTAAAATGGATATAAAAAATCTGGCGTTATTTTGCTGTAGAGTAATGCTCAGAATCTTTATCCTCAGAATTTGAAGGCAATAGCTTAAAAAATAGCAAAACCTTAGGACTTTAAAGTTTGCTTTAAATCGCTCAATATGGCGGCTGTTTATGATGTTACCATGGCAACTGTGTATAGAGCGCAATAAAATGTCACAGAATCTCAATTCCTATTATCTTGCTATCATTTGTGCACCTTCAGAATGAAAGTTTTTGTCGATTTGACAATTTTAGGATTTTCACCCGCAGATCGCCTTAAACAAATGCTAACACTGCTTCAGTGCTTACCTATGGTATCTGCTCGACTAAACGCATGAGTTACCACATTTGTGGTGTCAGAGTTTTCACACAGCTTCAGTTCCATAAGATAGACTTCCACCTTACAGTGTTTAACAAACATGCCCTGCTCTATCACCTTTCTTATAACTGGCTCCTGCAAATATAAAACACATAAATTTTCATTAATCCAATAATGTTTGAACAGTTCTTTCATTACACTGACTTTTTTCAGAATTTGATACACGAGAAATTATGAGAGATTTCTAAAAAATTAAACGAAAAGAGGAACAGTTCAAAATTCTGGCAAATGAATAATGAGAAGAGTTTTATCCATAAAAAACATATTACTTAAACACACATATATGATGAAAAAGTATTATATATCTTCAATTTTCTGATCAATTTGTGTTCAGCTTGTTGTGCCAAGGAAAAAAAAAAGGGGAGATAGGGAAGAAGGGCCAATGAAATTTGAGCAAACATGATGCCAAACATATCACCTCCAACGGGATCTGACTTAACATCCTAGAGAAGAGTTTCTGATTCATGCTTTACTTCAGCTGAGTTACGCAGTATCATTTGCAGCAATGGACAGCATGATCCTCACCTGTCCTGGGGCTACTCCATACCAGGAGGCCAGCTTTTTGTATGCATCTGCTGGCAGCAGTACATAATCCAAGTCATCAACCAGATGTTCTTTCAGGACACTGGTGTCAGCTGGGATAAAGAAAAATTTCATGATAAGGCATGTTCTCTTGTATACCTAGATTTATACAATTGGTACAAATGGAGAAAAATTAAAAAAGACCATTTTGGAAACTAAAGAAGTAAAAAATCTGCTATCAGTATTGATTTGAAACCATTTCAATCCCTCCTCTTGATAATCATTACCATTTCTTTTCCACCATGAATCTCTGTCAGTTTATCTCATTTTTAATTTTCTTGATGATCCACATCTATATTTCAGTATTCAACATATTCTTGACATCAATTTTTGATTAAAATCCAAATTCTTAATGATCTATGTTTGAGTTCCAAACAAAATATCAAACTGCCTACAAAGATCAGGCCACAATTTCATTATCTATTAAGTAAGATAATGATTGACATATCTATATATATCTGAGCAAGCCCACAAAAGATGTATAGGTAATGATCTTACATTTGAAAAGAGAGCAGTTGTCAATAGGTCCTGGGTGAACAGCTTGATCTCCCACACTGTATGAGTCCCACTGATCATAACCAACATATTTTTTCCACTGTTTAAACCATCTTACATCAATGAGATACCTGCAAGATAATAAAAAGACCAAAAAAATATTTTTAAAAAAGCAAAAGTGAAACTGTTCGGAAATCAAGAGAAATTAGTACCTTTTCAGTCCACTAGACTATACTTTTAATCTGACCTCAGCATAGATTATCTGAAGATGAATTCAGTGATAACAATTGGCAACCTCAAATCACTTCTCCGCTGATCCTATGAAGAACTCAATTTTCAGATTTATATTTTAACCGTCTAAGTGAACTCTAAATGTAATTTTACATGATAAAAAAAGGAAAAAATTGTTGAATTACTAGAGATATATGAAAACATAATAATTCCAACTACATATCACTAAAGTAAATTCCCAGCTGCAAGGCTTTTTAAAAAAATATTCATATAATATTCCCACGACACATCACTAAAGTAACTTCCCAGCTGTAAGGCTATCTCCCAGGAGATCACCAGAGCATGACCGGCCATGTCTATAAAATAGCCATTAAGATAAAGTACCACATTTATAACATTCCCCACCAAACAATGAAAAAACACAGCCACCAGTATTTTCTTCTGTGGGGCTCAAACAGAAATCCCTGAACTGAAGTTATATATGAGCTCTTACCAATCTCAGCATTGTGTATTCTACATAATGACTGGGACTTTAACACTGAACACTTTTAGGATTCCAACACCCACAGTGCAGAAGTTTCTATTTGATCTTAAATTTCTCCACACTTCTGCAATGACATGTCCATATTTTTAAATCATTTCTTTAGATTTGCAAATATATGAATTTCTATTCGCCCAATACCTTTGCTCTAATTTAAGACTAGTCTGATTTGAAACTTCTTCCCGAATGGAATCTTATAATTTTACCACTGAGCCCCACAGATTTTAATTACATTGTAATTAATGTCATTGCTTATTAATGTCACTGCTTATAATTATTCACCAAGAAAAACTGCAGATAATTTTCTTTCCACTAGCGGAAACTATTAAGTGGGACTATCCTCATAAAAAAGTCTTTTCTTATATCAAAATAACCTGCTTCCAACAACTTGCTGCACTTAGCTACTTTACTACATGAACAAAACTGCAAAGTTTGACTGGGACAGAAGAAGCAATATGGTCCTGGTAAGGTCTACTATAAAAGTTCTGTTTTTGTATTTTCAAAGACTGGAAGTCAGAAAGTAGCAAAACTTTTCATAGCCAATTTATTTTCACAACATATCTACCAAAAGTTGACACAAATCCTACACTGACATGATACCAACACAAGGTTACGCATTATTTCTGGATGAGATTACAATTACTAATTCATAAGCAAACACAATCAATTTGTTGGATTTAACACACCACGGTTGGCACAGCATGAGGTATTTCCAGGGAAATCACATAACTGAAGGATTGCTGCTCACATGCTTCTTGTATATTCTTGACAAATGATAAATATTCAGACATACCCACAGCACAACAAATCAAGTGTGAACAATATTCTTTCAATCATATGAGCAAACCCCAAAATGTCTCACTACAGAGAAGAGAGGAGAGACAGATGTATCTGAGTTTGAGTTTTCACTTTATTATGTTCTCCAACTTGTAGTATATCTAGATTTGGTGTAATTTTTCATCTTTCAAATGAAGTTAGCATTTTGCTTCTTCCTACCGGTCAATTCTACCTAATGGTGGCAAGCTCCTGTGTCAGAATCATGCACATTGAAGAATTCAATGACATCGGCTGCGACAGCGAAATTTCTAACACTCTTACTAGTCTTAGAAAAACAATGTAGTTATAAATCTAGAATAATTTTTTTTCATTGTTTTATCAGAGAAATCAAATCAAGAGATCTTTCAAATTGTCAGGGTTAAAGGTCTCCTCCTGTATAAAAAGCTGTTCTATTCAAAATCATTCCACTCAATTCTGGGGGAGAAATGGTCAAACTATGCCTGCTGATCAAACTACTGCACCCAATCATCCTAAGGTCAAACTCTGGGTAACAAAAATGTCCTTATTGTTCAATATTGTTAGCATGAGCACAATATACATAACAGTGGAACTCGCTAGCACGATCACGGCTTAACACAATCTCTCGTTTAATACAACCTCCTCACGAAGTCCGGTTTCAACCCTCCTTTAAAGATACTAATCTATTTTCAATAACATGACTGAGTTTGCATGTTCAACCTGCACAGGATGTTTGGTTCATTTGGACAGTTGTCTGCTTTGCCACGTGCTATGAAAATGTTGAAAAGCCCGCTCTCTCACTAATCTGTGCACTGTTGCTGCCAGTAGGCCTATTAATACTACGCCTAATGTTAACTGAAGGAAGTCATCACAGCAAAAATCAAAGAAATCCCGAAAGAGAAATGTGTTCGAGTTATTGACAATTTTGTGCAACATATATGCAAGTCTGCCATTTCGAACATATTTTTGAGACTATGACTTTCATGCAAAGCAACCAAGACAGCTGAATTTTTTGAGAACGAATGTACACAGACAAATTTAAGACAAGCAAATTTCTTGAAATTTGTAGGATTTAATAAAATTTTTATCGGTTCTGTTTTTTTTTTGGTCACCCCGTATTTTTGAACAATCACAATCACAAATGTCGGAAGTTCTAGACTAGATCTAAATCTCTAGATCTATTTTCTACAAAATTAGGAGACTGTTTAGTTTTGTACACATTTTTCTGAGGTGCTCAATTAGATCTAAAATCTAGCAAAAATATTACCTTTGAAAGCAACCTACTGTGTCCGACCACCGTCCCCAATCCAATCACTTTCACTTTCGTTTGCTTCAAATATATGATTTTTTTTGTTCCCCCCAACCTGTTGCCCCTTTAGAGCATCGATTTTTGTCTATGCGTGCATGATGTCAGTGACCACTGTGGCTCCGATCATTGATAGAGTAATCTTGATCGATTGTCAGTGGAGAAAATTCACCATTTTTTTTTAAAAATTGGTAGCTCCAACTTCCAGCTACCATAACTTACAGGTCGCATTTTTGGCACGCTAGTTTGGGAAACTCACAAAAGGAAAATGTTTGGTCATCCATATACTGTCACTTATCAGCATCACAATCGGCAGCACGGGAAAAAAAAAATGTTCAGGAGGAAGAACTGGTCAGCTGAAAACCACTGGCTGGACATCAGCAAGGTCATGGTTGGTCGGACAGAGGCAAATTTGGTTACATCAGATGACATGGAATTTGACCTTTTTACGACATTCGGTCCTATGCTATTCTTAGTAATGATGTTTCTGCATCCCTTCCACAATAGGAAACAACAATGGTGGTGTCGTACCACAATGAGAGCGGCCATTTTGCGAAACCGCTTTAAGTGGTCAGAAACAGTTAAGTCAACTCAAGATCTAGATCTTGATTAGATCTAGATCTTCTTAACGCTGATCAGCAACTTAAGTGTTGTGTATAGCCTATAGGATTCCAATTCTTGCTACAGCTAAACAACAGGAAGAATATTGATTAGGTCTACCACTTATTCACAACTCACGAACGTCTGGACCCTAGATCTAGAATCTAGACCTGTCTACTAGTATCAAAAGATCTATCAGTCAGTATCGTACTTGAATGAATGATAGATCTAGATCTAGAGTCTAGGTCTATTCTAGATCTAATCTTGAAAGTTGTTAGATTTTGATTTAGTCGAATCTAGCTGACTCAATTATAATTTCATCTTTTCTACACAGGAAAGTCGTATATATTCAATTTGGTCACTCTAAAATCCCATTTGAAAACTTATTAATTTCTTACCAAGATTCGCCTTTTTTAAGGCTCAACTTGAGGTATTCCTCAATTATCTGCTTCTGAGTTGCCAAATCCGGTGCTCCTCCTTCCGCCATTTTGAGCTCTTGCAATAGGAAGTTACGTCATGTCACAGAGTTCACAGGTTCATCGCAATACAGCCAAATAGTACGCCAAATGAGATAAGTTGTAGATAATCGTAGCTATATCTTAAAATTTGGGAGCATTTTTCTCTTTCAAAAATAATACAAATTGTTTAATTAGTCTAGAAATACTGATTCCGTAAAATGTTAACTGTAAGTAACTAAAACTTCAAACACAAATAAAAGAACTACTAATTAGGTTAGCCAATTTGGTATCTGACATCTTCCGAAGTTGCAGGTCATCGCTAAGCCGTGAGCTCGCTCGGTCTATTTTCAGTTGGAACTTTAACTAGCTTGCAATGTCGGGGAATACTGTCATCATGTACTGCTAATTTCGAAGGGGTTTTGATATTCCAGCTGCCATATTACTTGGGAACAATAAATATATCGAAATCTCATATCTTTGATCTAGCTAAAAAAAAAAAAAAGGGGGGGGGGGAGGGGGGGGAGCGATTGAATGAGGGAATGATTGATTATTCGACTGATGTCTGTTTACTTAACGTCTTACATATAAGCTTATGTATCAATATTGCCACCCATTGATGCACGATCATTATAGGCCTATATACATGAGTATGGGCTAAGTGTCTACGTATGTGGGCTCAACCTTTAAGTTTAATGTTTCCATAGTTCATCGCATTAAAATTTATCATCGCAAGTGAACTTTATGGTTCTAAATTTCTAATGGTCTTGTACAGTCTTCAGAGACCTTCTTTGTCGTACTAGTCACTTTTGAGCTTTTCACAAAATGAATTTCACTATTAGTCATCAATGACAATTAGCTGCGTTCCTCTACCCTTACTCTAAATTTCTATACATTATGTGACTTGTCATCTTCCCACATGTCTTTTGTCCTACATCCTGAGAAAATATCAGAGTAAAATATTTTATGAAAAAGTGGCCACGAATTGGAGAGACGGTTCTTATCAGTGGGACATTTTGCTTCTGACCCATGTCTTTAGACAATGTTGTGAAATATATTTTCTGAGGGGCTGTGGCCATTAATATTAGAGGTAAAAAATTAAATGTTAAAGTACGCCATCTATCTACCAATTTTGTTGTTATTGTAGCTGCTGCTGCTGTTGTTTTTGTTGTTATTGTTGTTGTTGTTGTTTTGTTATTGATGATGATGATGATAATGATGATGATTGGTATTATCAATTTGATTAACACCCAGTTCATTTTTTTTGTTCACTTTTTTCATGTATTTGATTAGTTATCGGTTGGACAGTCGTCTTAGTTTTAAGACATTTTTATAAAATGATGATTACATCCTTGATGTTCAAATTCTGTTACTGAATTTTTTTTTTCATGCAGGCCTACATGCTGGTAGGGTGAAATTAATATTGCGGATAATCTTATATTCAAATTGAGAAACACACACATATAAGCCTACGTACAAACACAATTTCATTTATATCCCCCTTTACATCATTATTTCTGAAAAGCCCTGTTCACTTTCTCATACAATATATAACTAAAGGTATGGATCAAAATTAAAAGAAAAATCAGAAAACCACGGTATACACTGGTAAAGGGGAGGAGTGCTATAAGTAATAGGTGTGTTCTCTCACTATTCAAATTGTAATACACCTGTTAAACTTTTTTTTTTTTTTTTTTCGCCAGTGACGATGCGATGTTAACTGTTCTCCTCCGGCTTTCCAAATAATACAGGGAGGGGAGAGATGGAGGAGAGAGAAAGAAAGAGTAGAGGGTTGAAGGGGAAAAAAGGAACGAAAAAATATGCCATCAACCCCCTCCCCCCCCCCCCCTCATCTTCCATACACCATCTCTACTTCTCTATTGACCTTACCCTCCTGTTTCTCCAACCACCATCGACATTTTTGTACCGGGTGAGTGGAGAAAATGTGTTCCCCTCGATTGTAAACCATGGTTTAACCACTAAATTCTTACTCCCATTCATTTCAATAGCCTACTGCCAAAGAACAAAGAGCTAGTCATCAGTTAACAGTCAGTAAATTACTATATACACTGATATAAGTTCAGTATCCGTTTAGTTTTTAACGGAACATCGTAAAATGTGGCTTGGGTTGTGCATATGCAATGTAAACTTACACGTGCCTGCAATGACTGGATCACAGAATTAAGTTTTTATACCTGACAAGACAAATTAGTGTAGGTCTGTTACGTACAAGACAGTGATTAAGCCTAATCATAGGCTCATGGCAGCGAAACATGACCCAAACCGCGTGCGTGGTGAAAGGTACTCTTTATTACAAGTCATCACACTTACAAAGAAATGGCCTAACTCAGAGTTGGGCCATTAATTCTACATGAATTGTTTTATCAGTGGTAAAACGTAGAGGACAAATAAAGACATGATGAAAGACTTTTATAAGGAGAGTCTATTTTCATATTCCAAACTTTATACAGTAATTTTTATTATTATTAAATGTATTATTATTATTATTATTTTCTACTAACACCGAGTTTTGAGAAAGGTCATTTGTTCATGAGCGTGACGAAATTTGGTGACCTGTGTTTTCTGGACCATCCTAAACTTACTAAGGTTTGATCAAGGTCCCGTCTATATATTCTTCTTTTACCAAAAATAACAACCAGTACATATTGAAAGTGATATGTACATAATTATTAGGAAATGCTAGGTTTCAAAGAAACCATTTTTTTAAAAAATGTCGACTGGCAGCTCAAGGCTGAAAAACGTCTTTCCATGTCAATACTGTCACACTTTTTGTTTGTGGTTTGGTCTCGGCTTTTTATAAAGGGCAATAAAAGCTCGTCCCATAACAGAAAATACATCGACTAAATTTGAATTTCTTGGTGACAGAGACAACATGGTCAGATGTATTCAACATGGTCAGATGTATTTACAATACAATTTTGTGTCCATTGTTTTCTGAAATTATTCTGCCATTGCATATATAAGTAGGTTCTTTGCTCCCACCTGCAGGCGGTGAAAGCCCACCAGCAATGTCTGGAATGTCTCCCAGAATGCCATCCTCGGCGTTCCAGGGGTGACATCTCTTCTCTCTCTCTCTCTCTCTCTCTCTTTGCTCTTGTCTTCTGTCTCGCTCTCTTTCATCTCTTCCTCTTATAAACGTATCTTACAGTGTTTGGCACAATACAGCCGTGATGTGCTGTTAAACCCCAACACAAACAAACAAACAAACAAATAAACGACCCAAAATGAATATTTCTGTACTTCACCGAAAAATCAGCCTTTGACGAAAAAAAAAAAAAAAAAGCTTGAGGCCTATTTAATCTTAGGTGTCTTGGGTCTTGAAGGAAGTATGAATGAGGTCAATAACTGAACAAGATTTGTCCAGTTTTAATACTGTCACAGATTATATCTGTAGAATTGGTCTGGACCTCTATAAGAGGGCAGTGATATACCTTTAGGTTTAAAATATGTGGGCCTTTTAAACTTTTTGGTCATATGAGCTTCAGAATCAGGTCCACTGTCGAATAAGACCACGATTCGACCAAGCCCAAGCTGAATAATTCTTATTTACCCAATATAGCTACTGAAAGGGACGTAAACTCAGCAACACAATTATCACTGTTTTCTAAGGTAAACATAAAAGCAAACAACACGAGAATTTGCAGCTCACGAGTGAAAACAACTGTGCATGTAAAATTTATCGTAGGCCTCAAAAACAATAATTATATCAGTGTATGTGTTCAAGAAAATTCATTTCATGCTAGTAAAATGTATCAAAGCGCTTGGTGAGAAGATATACATATAAACGTATTTATAAATTTGTAACCAGTGTTGTCAAGACCATTTTTGGCTTCCACCAAAGACTCAATCCGCATAGTTTTTCATCGTCGGAAAAACAGCCTTTGAAAAAGACATTATTATATACTAGACTACAAAGTTGAAAACACGAAGCCTTGCAGCTCAAGGGTGAAAAACGTTTGCCCAGTTTCACTTTGACGCTGTTACCGAGTCTATCTTGGAAGATGAACCTGTTAAACAGGATTTGCCTTTGGCCTTTCTGAGCAAACCTCGATCTACGCATTCACAGGGGAAAAGTGAGGTTATTTCTGTTCTCCTCCTAGCCTAGTCTGCCCAGTTCGGTAGCCTTTGCCAGTTTGTTTGAGGAACATTTTAATTTGGTCCCTGTGTAGTTTCGGTGACTAAGTGCTTGCACAGTTATAGGAATGCGAATAAGGAGGTGGGACGGATGCAGTGAAGGTTACGGCTACAGCTGTTCTTGTTCTTTCCTTGTTTTGAACTAGGATCAATGGACAACCCACTCGCATGCATAAACATGCAGACATACAACATATGTAAAGAAAGAATGGTGCACACATATAATACAAATACACGTCACAGGATGAGGAGAGAGAGAGAGAGAGAGAGAAATAGTGAGAGAAATGGAGAAAACGGGAGGTGGGAGGGGGGTGGAGAAAACTGTCAAATGCGGAATGAGGAACAGAGAGATGGACACAGGAAAGATGCTCAGAATCCGGATACGGACGAGTGGCAAGTCGAATGAAAGAGGAACGAGTGCATAGTGGACATGAGTGTTAAATCAAATTCTTCGTTTTGAAAGAGGATTAATGAAGGTAACATACATACATACATACATACATACATACATACATACATACATACATACATACATACATACATACATACATAC
>JBCEWB010172422.1:0-10181 GCA_039654565.1 Peronia peronii | reverse complement strand
TTGCTTTCTGTCATATTTTATTATCCTACTCTTCGATGCCCTATTTCATGATAGATTTTTTCACTTAATTTACACTACGATTTTACGATTCAATTGTCTAAAAAAATAGTTTTTTGTAACCAATTGCTCTGAGAGTTTGCGTGCTCATAACTAAGTCATTCGTATGTATGCTATAATCACTACATTAATTAGGGAGAACTGCAAAATGCTTATTTTTCTTACTTGTATCATATGACCTATAGGATTTTCTCTTATTTGGCAATGGGTCATATATATATATTATATATAAAGTGTGTATGAAAGAAATCGCGAAATCGCGACAAGTTTATCTTTATGTGACAAAATACATTGATGGAAATAGAACTTAAAATAGTCTAACAAACTTTCTCAGATCTATAATTTTTATCCAGAAGGAAGCAGATTTGGCCTAGAGGAGATTACATCCCTATGTCAAGTAGATATTTTTCAGAAAACTCTCGCGAAAGTTATCAGCTATATGGGCGGACATTTTGTTTATCAACGGAATATGGCGTCGCGAGGCAACCTAGCTGGTATATGAGATGCGATGATCCTGTGTCTGGGCGAACATAATACGCCCAGCTTTGTATTTTCGGTTTGAATAGCGATATATCTGTGATTGTGTCAAATACCGAACCGAGGAGTGACGGATCGAGGCTTCACTGACGGTGACTGGCGGCAGTTATGAGCCATTTTTTCGGCGAGCTAGGTTACTTCCCTTTGCCAAGTACAAGAGGTACAATACAAGCATTACAAAAAAAACAAAAACGCTTTTCCTCATGCTGTTTGAAATATGTGAAGCAAAGCACTATGAAAAAAACGTTTCTCGGTGGCAAAAGATTTTCATTGTATTGTGAATTTTTCCGAATTTTCCTTCATTCTTGTTTCAGATCACAAAAGAAGTCATTTTTTTTTTTATTCTTTACAATGCTTGTGTTATACCTCTTGTACTTGGCAATGGGAATAATTTGGCTGACAGTCAAAACGACTCATTTCACAACTCAATTCAGATACGTTAGGATAGGATAAGACAAGTTTCAGTAGTCACAATGAGAAAGTCGTGATCCCTATCATAATCTCTCTCTCTCTCTCTCTCTCTCTGTATGTGTGTGTGTGTGTGTGTGTGTGTGTGTGTCCCTCCTGTTCTCTCTACATCTCATGAATGATGATGGACTACTGATAGTAAAATGAAACGATTAGCAATCACAATAAAGCTAGTAAAAGAAAAACGATTAATTGTTTGAAATATTCACAAACTGCGAAGAAACTGAAAGCAGGGCTATAGTCATTGGTAACACTCTGGAAGTATTGACTACTCCTTCTCTATCAATCCCTTGACAGTTTGTCGGGTATGATAATAAGATAATGACATGTCGTGTGAAATGAAGATTTTTTTTTTCCAGCAACAATGCCATCCATGTGATGGTCTAACCCATAACATCAGCTATCATAGTTCTCTACAATCCACGACGTTCTCTCGACTGCCGCCTCTCACTAAATCCTATTAACAAACAGGTAACTTTGAGCTTTGAGACAGGTGTGGTCCATGTTGTCTGCATCTGGCCAGAATTTGTCTTAAAGTTTTGTCTTGATAACATAAAATTTCATATCTCTGAACGTCAACCCTCGTTTTTTCAAAAATAGCTTCTAGTTTGGGATTGAAATGTTGCAAGTGTTGTCATAAAAAGAGGTAAATTACAGTTTGAAAGAAAGTATATAAGCTTAGATCTGTTTCTTCTATCACAACTCAGTCTTTCTTTATCATAAAGGTTCGCAGTTCATACTCAGTTTGGCAACTCCCTCAATGATCTTGTTAAAGGAGAAGCATGCTCTCGGATTGATACATTATTTATAACGAGTGCGCTATCCAGACCACCCGTTAGTGAAACAAAAACGCGTGTGATTTAGTTCCTTTCTGCGGAAAGAGAGAGCTCCTCAATTGTTTAGACTCCATAAGGTATTCCTCCTAGCAACTTCAACAGAGGAAAAAATACTCTGGGACAAATGAGTTACAAAGCAGAATTCCACACGTATATGTAGAAGATCGCCTACCAATTTAGTTGTCAGTGAAACAGGAACAGTGTGACTTATTTTCTTTTAGTGAAAAAGAAATCTCCTTAATTGAAGAGATCAGCTCTTGGGAAGGACAGAGATGGAGAGTAGTGTAGAGGAGTACGTACCTGTATGACCCCCAGGCCGGCAGTGTACGCGAGAGAGACTCTTAATCCCGGCACATAAAAAAAAAAAAAGATAGATCCGGGTTATCAGTCGCAGCACTCGGGCTGGAGTACGGCGGCATATCTAAATGAAGACATCGCGCGGATGCCTGTGGGACCGACTTCCGAGTGCACTCGAAATTTACTCACCTTCCGCCAGTGGGGACACGCAGTACAGTGACGCACACTTGATAACAGCAGCACTGAACGAAAACAAAGTGGAGAATCTTGATCACTAACGTCGTGTAGAAGGGCACTACTGGAAGACTTGAAGATAGTATACTTACTACTACTATTACTAATAGTAGTAGTATTATTACTACTACTGCTATCACTATTACTACTACTACTAATACTTATTGCTGTTGTTGCATGTAATCTACTAGAACTATTGCTGCTACTACTATACTACTACTACTGCTATTACCACTGTTGCTACTACCACCACTATTACTACTACAAGTACTCTATTACTACTAATACTACTGCTACTACTGTTACTACAAATACCACTACTGCCAATGCTACTGCTGCTGTTACTATTATTACTACTACTATTATCGTTACTACTGCTTTTACTGTTGCTACTTCTACTATTGCTACGATTCCTACTACTACTACTATTACTGCTACTACTTTTACAACTGCTTTTATTACTACTTTATTCTAGTTTTGCTACTATGACTTAAATCTGTCATTGCTACTGCGGCTATGCGGATGAAGAGTTTGCATTAGTGTCACAGTAGCAGGTAATTATTTTGGCGATCCTGTCCTGCTCCTGCAGTGTCCTTCATGGCTGAATTTACTGATATCTTTGATGAGCAGGTCGCCTTGATCAAGCTAACTGCCCTGGTCTAGTTCGTTGTTGTTGTTGTAGTTGTTGTTGTTGTTGTTGTCATTTTCTACGCTCCTTCTACTCTTCTTCGAATTATTTGGACAGATTAGTGGGACAGACCTATGTTAGGCTGATTTATCTTCTGTCTTTTTTTTTCCGCGTCCGCAGGTCGATCGTGAATCATTTCAATTTAAACTGGCAATTAACGAACGGTCGTACAATATGTGGTCTTCCTCATAGATATGGAGCATTCTTCAGTTCGTCACAGAACAGTCATTTCTTTGGACTGCGGATTTATGCTGTCAGTCATAATAATAATAAGGTATTCGTATCTCAGTTCCACATAGGAGCCTGCCAATCGCCAGAGTAGTTGAGACTGAAGGAGATAAAGATATCTCTGTCGGAGAAGGATGGTTAGATGTTTCTTACTTTAGAATCTTACCTGAGTGAAATAAATTGTTCTACCATGAGGAAACCTCAAAATAGTCGAATGGCTCAAAGAATTTAAAGCAAGTTGCCATTGAGTGCTCTCGGCAGGCCCTTTCAATGCCATATGGGTCTCTATCAGAACCAGCACCGGTGGCATTTGTCAGTGGGAGATCGTTGTACCCAGCCATATCACTTCCCTTTGCCAGACAAAAGTGATGTTGGACAAGCAGTGTAAAGTGGGAAAACAATCACTTTTGCACCCGTTGCTTAAAACATGCATCATTACAAAAACAAAAACAAAAAAAACAAAACAAAAACAAAACAAAACAAAAAACAAAAACAAAACAAAACAAAACAAAAACCGATATACAGAGAATGCTTTCTTCATATTGTTATAAGTTTATCAAAGTTTTTGGTGATCAGTCTTTCGAATGACATGAAGTAAACGATTTTTTCCTCTTTACACTGTTTGCTCAACACTTCTTTTTTTTTTTCTAGCAAAGGGCACAGACTGGGCACAGCCATCTCTCGTTATGAACGACAAACATTCGAACGAGCTGTTCCGAAATTTGAAACGTTCGTGAACAAAAGTTGTACATATCAGATGAAAGAGTTTCAGACCACATTTGATGTTTTGGAGGCATGAATGTCAAAGTCAAAGAATTACAGTAAGAATCAAGAGGAAAAAAGAAATAGTATGACAACGAACATGCTTGAACCGCTGCTGTCAGTCATAGCCTACTGTGGATATGGACAATATCATCATCATTATGGAATTTTTCACACTTTTTTTCAGAAGGGTGAAGTCCCAAAGACTATTTTTAATTATAGTCACCTGGAGAGTCTCTTCACATCTCACCTTGTCAGTGATGTAAATCTCAATAAACTTTTCATAAATCACAGCTGCAAAACCGTTTGACAGACTGAGACAGCCTCGCGTCTTTTCTTCAACTTCCACACCTGACTTGTATCTCTAATCCAACCACCACAAGTTTTAAAAAAAAGTCAGGTAGACATATGTTTGAATCATAACCGTGGTAATAATTCTGCAAACCCCAGCCGTCAGCGTTATAGATAAGGATAATATTTTTATCATGTTATTAGATAACATAATATGTGCTGAAGCATAATATGGGCTCTCCCTCCCTAGAACTGTTCAGTGCGCTATCTCCAATGAAGACGTCAAAACAAGGAGTATAAAACGAAAAATAGAGCCAGAAATCTGTTAAACCGATAACTATGCGAATAAAGAGTCAGCTGGCTGGACAGATTTGAGTTATTTAGAAATACTTCAAAGGAAAAAAGGCACGTGTTTATGAATTAATAACATCCCCATTTTAACTATCTTATCCTGATCCACCTTGCAGTTTTGCAGCAGGATCTCCTCTTTCCAAGGTGAGCACCTCTGCTTTCGTCTCTGCACTGCCTGTCACTGCCAAGGTGAGCTTCAACTGTCACTCCCAAGTCCTTGTCCACCTGTATGCATGTAGCCTGTCTAGTTGCTTGTATTCTTTGGGTTTTTTTTATTATCTAACTCGTACCCCCCTCCTCCCACCCCGATCGCTCATCACATTGCATACACAATACAAGAAAGCCCCTTTTCTTCTTTTTCTGTTTCATTCCTTTTCCGTTTCTCTGTCTTTCTCTTGTTTGCGCGGTCTCTTCCTCTTGTTCTCGCTGCATGTCCTGTCTTTCTAATCTCTCTCTCTCTCTCTTTCTCTCTCTCTCTCTCTTCTGTGGGTGTATGTGTGGATGTGTTATATACTGGCACTGACAAACATGTGGATTTACGTAAATGTTTTGATACACAATCATCAGAATTTTATCCACACGTATCCAGAACCTGATGTCTCCATCTCAGCGTCAGCTTTCGTGACGCTCAAGGATCTCCTGTCAACCATCGAACAACCATCGAGCTCACACGTCAAGTTGACAGCACAATCTTGTGGCAGCGTACTGAATCAGGTTCCACACACCCATGATCTGGAAGTTTTTTTTTCCTTCTTTCTTTCTTTTTTTTTTCAAGACAGAACAAGCTTGCTTTAAACGCTATAGTTTCCTTTTAAAGTTTCATATTTAAGGATTTGATGCCAAAGTGTTTGTTTGCTGGTCGTTCATTGGTTGATTGGTTGGTTGGTTGGTTGGTTGGTTGTTTTGTTGGTCGGTCGTTGGTCGGTCGGTTAATCGGTCGGTTGGCTGGTTGGTTGGTTGGTTGGTTTTGCATGGATGAGATCTTGAGAATTTCACAGGAGCCAATATGGCTTAAAAGCTACTTTTGTCGACCAGCACCGCGTTAAACCGCATCGCCAAATGCGGCTCTGAGAAGTTTTTTTTTGGTTCTCCAATTTCCAGATCAGTGAACCGGGTAAACTCTTTCTCCCTCTTATATCTCTATTGAAAACAGATATCTCGAAAGTTAGAATTGATAGGCCTAGTGGAAGGGGCTACGCTGTTAAACTGAATGTAATGTTGTTCTCCGTTTGTGCTTTTGGTTTTTTGCTGAACTCGAGCCATCAAGCTAACAACAAGGATAATATTGAGTTCTAGGGACTTACATGGAGACTTACATGAAGACATCTAAGTGAGGTCTTTAGGGACTCTCACGTTGATGTCAAAGGAGTGAGTGGCACTAACAGACAGTAGATACCGTGGTCTAATGAGTTAGGACTTGTCTTTCTCCGTGCAAATGCAGAGAGTGCTGAACTTGAACTTCAAAACAGTATGAAACGCTGGGAATCCAATGACTGGTCTTTTGTTTTTTATGCTAGTGATCTGATATTGGGAGATTGTTGACACCTTAATGTTGATTTCTTTTGATTATCTTTGCTCGTATTACTGTTGTTTTTTGGACATTCCTTATGGAAAGTATGGGATATTGAAATGAAACAAAATTGACATCTTCTGTGACAAAAGCGCGTGACAAGAATTTGACTCAGCAATGTAAGCACATAATGCTAACTTACTTAAGCGTACTCGTATGGTGGTTTTCTCATTTTCATTTGAGAGGAGGGGTAAGAAGCTGGTTTCGTTTTACCGAAATATCACGCCTGTTCTTCTAGCTAGTTTCTCTTAGAATTCTATATTCTCTTGGACTTTTTTTTTTTTTTTATTGTGAGAGAAGAGGGTTGGACTGGGATGATGGACAGAAGCTCTTTTGTTGTTTTTCTTTAGATGAAAATTGTTATCATAAAAACAAGATGAATCCGGTATTGTGAAAACTGCGATGTTATACGCGGTGAAACAATGTTTACAGGAGCTTCAGATCAGATACGTGCAGGGATAAGCGGGAGTTGTGTGTGAAATGTTTGGACATTGACCTGGCCGGGGTTGAACAGGATGGAAACGTGACACTCACGCCATCTGATGAATGATAAGATACTGTGATCATCAAAGCTTCCCGACAACAAAGACGACACATACCTCTGGAGTCGTTTCTCTATATAGTTGTGGCCAGAAAAGATTTTTTTGTATAATAGAGAGAACTTAGGGAAAGAAATGGAAGTAGGCCCATGTTGCGGTTATGTTTTACCCCCTAAAAAACAGAGCCAATGTTTGTTTCATGCAGTTACGTAATTTGTTTCATACTGTTTTCCCTGTCATATAAATGTTGAACTTAACTTTAACATGACTACATTTCTTCGGATATATTTTTAGGTGTAGGCCTATTTACCATTTAATGTAAATATTATATTGCTACTGTTCACATATTCGCCGCAAACACTAGATCTCACGAAACTGCAATCAAGTATCAACACCAGATCAAGGTTTTAGATCTATGTACATGCTAAGCCATGTAGGCGCTGATTCTATGAAAGTGTCATTTTAAGCTTTAGAAATTTTAGCCACTGCAGCTGTTACTCCGCGCCTAGACGTAAGTCTCAGATAATTTCAGATTCAAATACCAGCAGCTCTTGGGATGTTAATATAGCAATTGCTTTGCACTTACACAATTGCAATTTTATGTTATGTAATTAAAAAAATCTTTTTCAAGTACACTTTTAGTTACATTTCTGATAGTTATCGAGTTCCCAGTCAGGCTCTCATACGTTGCTGTTTCATGCCGGTCTCCATCATTTTTACATGCATGTGAGAACTATAGGCCACTGAGCAAAGTGAGAAAAGTCACCCTGGACATTACTTTGTCATGTTGTAAGAGGGAAGTGTTTATACAGCATGTTATACTACTAGGAGAGCTGGATGGTATATATAACAGAACACATTAGAAGGAGAAGAAAGACAGGCTTGGGGGGATTTATGGCGTGGCTGAGAGTTGACGGTGCGGCATAGATGATAACATCTACAAGACAAAGCTAGTTGTGGAGACAATCGTGAGCACCAGTTGACAGGAGGGCACTACATGACGATGGTTAAATCTTAGGTCCATATGGTGATGATGATGCCTAAAAATGATGATCATAATGTTCGGACATCAAAACACAAGATCTATCACTATCACATCACGGAGAGATTTCTTTGTTTTTAGCCGAAAGGGTATGGTTGATAAACGCCCTTTCGTGGTCATAAAGGCCTTTCTGTTCGTGCGTATTCTTTGTTAATGTGGTTCATTTCAAATTAAATGGTGTCCAGGACATTTTCCAGCCTCGCACGATAAACACATGGATATAAAGGAAACAGTGTGTGTGTAGGGGGGAGGGGGCGGGAGGAGGGAGGGGGAGAGGCAGTAGCGTGTAGGGGGGGACGAAGAGAGGGGCAGAGGAAGGAGGGAGAGCATTAAAATTTATTTGAGTCCAATAGTATGTCTTTCTCCAAAAGATTCGTTCGTTCTGTTGGAGATGGAAGATGGATGTGGAATATTTTTTTCTCAGTGTTTCTTGCTTATAGTTGTGTAATAAAGAGATAAACATTATCACCTTTTTCTGATTTTTTTTCTTTTTGATGCTATTATCCTAAGGGTATGCGGCTTCTCCTTATTGTTTTAGCAGAGAAAAATCTGATACTTCCATAATTTGGATAATGTAAATAACGGAGTGGAGCTTTCACATACAGCGGTGATGGTGGAACTTGGCAGACTCATTCCATTATGAACATGATATGTCTAGAGTCAAACATTTCTTCTCAACTTTCTCTGTGTTCTTGCCGCTAAGTCTCTTTTTGTGTTTCTCCCCTCACCTTCCCGCACACAGACATATACACACAATAACCACACACACAAACATACACACACACATACACACATAGGCATATACACACAATGAGACATAAATTACAATATTTTGTCATCTAAATGAAAGCATCCCAGGTCCACCAGCCATGTATTTTCCCCCACACGGTTTTGTCACTTCATTGAAATAGGGAAGGTTTGCTGTTCTGTATGGCTTTGCGCCAAGAGATTGACCCTCTAACATGATGATTGTGTACTGAATGAGATGTCCTGAAAAAAAGAAATCTCCTTTTTTTCGGTGGGTGAGAACATAAAGCTAGCGATACAGCGGTGCACGAAGTTATCATATCAACTGGTTCACGACCCCAGGGTCTAAAGTTATCGGGTGTGAAGCATATAATCTCCTGCGACCTCACGGCACAAAACCCAGACAAAACAAAGAAGAGACAGACACTGAGCGGAACAGATAGGTGGAGATAATTATAACAGGTAGACTGGGAGGAAGAGAAAGAGAGAGAGAGAGAGGGGGGAGGGGGAGAGGATTCTAGAGAGTTGAATCAGCAGTGAGAGAGAGAGAGAGACAGAGAGAAGAAAGATACCACATAATAACTAAGAGACAAAAGGTAAAGAGAAGGCAAAACAAAAGAAAAATAAGGATTACATGGAGGGGCGACAGAGATGCAGTATGAGAGAGAGAGAAAGAGAGAGAGAATGGTGGAGGGGGGGGGGGAGAGAATTAAGGCACAAAGGTGAATCAGTGACAATAAGAGAAAACGAGATTCAGACCACAGGCAGACAGAGATTTGGCATTGTAGGAGCGATACGGGTGAAAGAGAGAAGAAAGAGAATGTATGTGAGTAGCGGAGGAAGATAACGAAAAAGATAAAAGGTAATGACCGTTAACTTATTCTGAGAGCAGAGAAAGATAGGAAGTCATAGAATGGGAAAGAGTGTCAGAGGGCACTGAGGATGGGAGGGCAAAATTAAAGTGAAATAGGACATCACTAATAGTAGTAATAGAGAGAGCGAGAGAGAGAGAGAGAGATGGAAGGAGAGAAATGAAGAAAATATGGAAGGCCCAGCAGAAGTCATGGAGGAACAGACAGGAAAAAAAATAAGAGATGAAGGGAACAAAAAACAAGCTTAATCTTCTTCTCAGTCAAATGTGTCATGTAAGGGATTAAATACTTGGTTTCCCAGACGACAAGGACCGTCTTCAAGACTTAACAGATTGTCTTACTGTCTGGTTGTTTATTCATTCGATTCCTATGTATTTCCTGCTACATTGGAATACTACACTGTATGTATACAACGCTATATTGTATACATATTGACTCATAATATATTATTATAGTTTTCTCTCTTCAGCTCATAGTGGTACCTCTCTCTCTCTCCAGTGTGCAGTCCTCTTATCAATGTGACAACTTCTGCTATCAGAAGTACCACAAGTCTTGTTTTGTGTTGTTTTCTCTCTCATTCTTCGTCTCTCTTAATCTCTGTCTGTCTGTCTATATGTCTGTCTATCTGCATGTCTGTTGTCTGTCTGTCTGTTTGTCTGTCT
>JBCEWB010172411.1:0-10181 GCA_039654565.1 Peronia peronii | reverse complement strand
CCCCCCCCCCCCCCCCCCCCCCCCCCCCCCCCCCCCCCCCCCCCCCCCCCCCCCCCCCCCCCCATTCGTTTAATGTAAAGCTGGTAAATGAAATAATATTTTTTTCTCCCACATTTCTACTCTAGACACTCCTGCTTGCTTTGCCGCCGGTCAACAAGAAATGTGACTCCATGAAAGGAACACAAAATGAACAGAGAAGAATCCCGGCTGATCATAGACAAGTTACAGGTGAAACCAAGAAAAAAAATATCTCGTCATCGAACACAACATGTCAATCGTCTTTAATAAATTATCCATCTGTCACAGAAATACCGGCAGGTTCTCTTTCTGGATGAAGGCAAAGACAGAGCTCAGCAAGGAAAGATCTTTGCAAATCACTGGCCATTCCAACAGTGTTCTAATACAAAGAAATGTTGAGAACATATAAAGAACTGGTCTAATTGAGGTAGTGCGTCATTTGAACGATTTTCATTATGGCATCAAACAGTACAAATTATGAAACTATTCTTCATGCTTTGGCTGTTGGAGATATTGACCATGTCCGTT
Organism: Peronia peronii; assembly: GCA_039654565.1. Taxonomy (NCBI): domain Eukaryota; kingdom Metazoa; phylum Mollusca; class Gastropoda; order Systellommatophora; family Onchidiidae; genus Peronia; species Peronia peronii. The sequence goes on along the minus strand of JBCEWB010172411.1, from coordinate 9,635 downwards.
TACTGTTAAAAGAAGGAGCTCGTCTCAATCTTAAAGAAGCTATACGAGTTGTGATTTCAAGCGGCCAGTGTGAAGCCCTCAGGTTTCTCATTAGGGAGTACAAAATTGATGTGGACAAAAATTTCTTGCTTCATCAAGCCTTGATAGCAGGACAAGAAGATATTGCCAGATGGTTGGTGGTTTCAGGTGCAGATGTAAACAAACCTTGGGTCAAGAAGTATGCGGTATTACGCCACTTCCCTCTCCATCTCTCCAATCCTAATTCGATGACTATTGGCCTCGATTCGATGACTTATGACGGTTTCACAACTACGTTGTTGGCAGTTCGCTTTGCCATAAAAAGAGGAAACACACAAAAATTACAGCTACTGTTACAACATGGAGCACAGATTGAAGCAAGGACATATGACGGGAACACGGGTTTACTCCTAGCTTGTAAAAAATCTGTCCCTGCCGATTGTGTCAGGATTCTCTTAGAACATGGAGCTTTTCCTAATGTAAAAAACTGGTACCAGCAAATGCCTCTGACTTTGGCAAGAGTAAGAAACGATGAGGAGAAAATCCGTTTGCTCCAACAACATGGAGCCACAGAAGAAGAGAGGAGCGACCAGGACGAGACAGCCCTTATGTCAGCGTGTCAAAACACAGGAGATGTAGAGTCAGTCAAACATTTGTTAGAAAACAGTGCATCACCTAATCTCAAAAACCGGAGAGGGGAAACAGCACTTCATTATGCTGCTCGAGCTGACGTTGTAGAGACACTGAAAGTGCTCGTTCAGTATAAATCAGATGTGAACTCTATGGATGACAATGGTGTGACACCTCTCATGAAAGCTTGTGAGGAAGTTTCTGTTGGTGTAGAATGTGTAAGATTTCTCTTAGAAAACAACGCCTTACCAAATCTGACAGACATTTGTGGGAAAGCAGCCATTCACTATACATCTAGATCAGGAAATGTTCAGAAATTGCAACTGCTTGTACAACATGGGGCAAATGTGAACGCAGTGGATGAGTACAGAGAGACACCTTTGATGTGGGCATGTAGGGAAGTATCTGTTGATGTGGATTATGTAGAATGTCTTTTGATAAATGAAGCCTTGCCGAATCTGACAAGCATTTATCGAGAAACAGCTCTTGATTCTGCAACTAAATCAAAAGACCTTCAGAAAGTAAAAGTGTTGATAGAGTACAAAGCAGATGTGAATATAATGCGTGATGACAGGAAAACACACTGGGTTGAGACATGTTTCAGCGATTATGTTGATAGAGACTGTGTAAAGTTTCTCATAGAAAAGAGTCCATTGCCAAGACTGGCAGATTCGGCTGGCTGGACATATCTTCATTGGGCATCTCTAACTGGTGATGAAGAAATGATAGACTTGCTTGTGCAGAATCAGGCAAATGTGAATGCGAAGACGGACGACGGAAAAACGTCTTTGATGTTGGCTTGTGACAGTGATTTTGTTGGTGCTAAGTGTGTTCGATCTCTTTTAGATAGAGGGGCTTTGCCCAATTTGACCAACGAGGACAATGAAACAGCCTTTGACTTTGCAATGAAAAGTAGAGAAAGTGTAGAAAAAGTCAGACTGCTTATCGACCACGGAGCAAATGTTGATTACAACACAAAATTTCTCAATGCTGCACGCAACAATAATCGTAAGTTTCTTGAGCTTTTCCATGAACGTGGAGCTGATATTTCTGCGGAAGATTCATCGGGACAAAATGCCATCATGCTAGCAATAAAGGGGTCTTCTCAATTTGGGGATACTGCCACAGTACAGTGGTTGGTAGATAAAGGTGTCTCTGTGAATCAAAGAGACAAAAATGGTTGGACTCCTCTCATGGCTGCAGTAGATTGTGAAAATACTGAGATTGTAAAACTTCTATTAGAGGCCGGAGCTGATGTTCATGCAATCAAAACTGTGACAAATGATTCGGGTACCAATGAAACCACTGCCTTAGTTCAAGTATTTGACAAGTATAGAATTTCCAAGAATGATTGTGCAGAACTTTTGATCAGAGCTGGTGCTATCAACAGTTTGTCAAGGAGACATAATAATGTTCTGCATTTTATGGTGAAACATGACAACTGTAAGATGATCTTTCTATTGCTAACACATGGCATGGCACCAACATTATGTCGGGAACCTTTTCGTTTTTCTCTATCACTGTATACTGGTAGAGTTGATCCTGTCTCTCCTTTAACATTAGCTCTAGAGGGTGGAAAGTTTCGAATAGTTCAGTACTTAACTGACAACATGGTATTGTATCCGAGTGACTGCTATGGTCATCTGTATCACAATGAATTGCGAGCCAGACTGAAATCATTTCACATCATTGAACATATGGACGCGTTCTATAACCATCCTAGGTCTCTGTCTCAGCTGTGCTGTGTTACAGTTTCTTACATTGTAGGCGGAGTGCCGGGCAGAGTAGACAGAATCAACAGTTTACCTCTGCCAGAGAAGGTAAAAGACCATCTGTTGCTCAAGGATATTCGCCATTATGAACATTATACAAGTGATGACGTTGACTCGGATGAACATTGTATAAGTGATGACGTTGACGTGGATGATTCGGACCAAGATTCATTAGAGGAATATAGTAGTGGTAGTAGTGATAGTGAAATATATTCGTGGTAGTAGTGATAGTGACGATTATGAATTTAGAAACAATAGTGACTTTTGACTTGTTTGACAGCTTTGGTGGTGACCCTGGGACTATGATGATATCAGCTAACGCTTATATGGTTTATAGACATGAAGGAGTCATTTGAAATAATTTGTTACAGCACTTGTGATTTAAATCACAACTGTACATAACATACGACAGTCGGTGCTGCTGTAATCTAGTAGATAGCTGTATGTATTGTGATACCAAAGTGTCACGATGTTGTCATTTCTCTCTCTCTTTCTCTCTTCATCCCTTTTCTTCTTCATTAATCCTCCCCTCTATTTTCTCCCTTTCTAGGCATGAAAACAGCGCTAATTTTTTTTTTTTTGTGTGTGTGTAAATGTCCATATTACTATATCAGCGATGGGATAAACAGTGGATTGGTTCTTAATCTCCACATAGTCGAGAGGCTTGGCTATCTGCTAGCTGAAATCGCATTGTGAACAGACACATACAACTGTTTGTTGTTTCAATCGAGATGCACCGAAAATCAATCAATCTGTTTTTTGGCTCGTTGTGACATTGTTGTTATACTCCTAAGTTGAGCAACTATGAGTCATGTTGTATGAATTTGTCATAACGCAATGCGTTTTACAATTAAACAAATTAGCAGGAAGCCACTATCACATGACAATTCACAATGTTAAACAAACAGATGGTTGATCACTACCATGTAATCACATGGAGATTCCAAGGAAATACATTGTTAACTAAGGAAAGCTATCACATTTACAGATTTGCACAGGACACATAATTATTTCACGTGGTTTTTTTTTTCCTTTATTCTCAAACGCGTGTTTTAGCAAAAATACTTTGAAGTTCCCTCTCATTGAGAGCTTATATTTGTTTTAAAATCTATGTTCATTTTTTTGTACATTTGTGTCAAGCATATTAATTGTAAAGCTAACGTTGTTGTGATTTTAGCAATAGTTTTTTGCTGCACCAGCCCTACAGAATACATTGCTGAACTCGCTAGCATTGGTTTAAAACTTTTCTCGATTAGAAATACAAATGTTCTGTGTTGGACTGGATTTCAGTAGATCAATTTTTGATTTGTTTTTGCTGCTGCTTTCGTTTTTTTAATATTTTTTTTATTAGATCTAGCATTTTTCTTTAAAGAGGGACATGTTCTCTGAAAATATTAATAATAATCTATCATGTTAATAATTTTCATTGGAACTGTACGACCGGTTTATCCCTATTTTTGTCCACATAATTGTAATGATAATGTGGCCAGATTTTATAGTTTTTTTTTGTAGTAATCAAACATGTCTATCCCTTTGCAACAGATCAAGGAAAAGTTATAATAATAATTGTTTTATAATATCAATTTGTGGTCATTTTGGAGGTTTAATTTCATTATTTCCATCCTTGCTGTCCACCTTTATGTACTTCTTTTTTTTTTTGTTGTGTGTGTGTGTGTGTGTGTGTGTGTGTGTGAGAGAGAGAGAGAGAGAGAGAGAGAGAGAGAGAGAATTGTTATTATTTGTGATAACATTTTTTCAACCAATCATTTGTAAAGCTATTTTCTCTCTTCTGTGTGTCTCTTTCTCACCATTTCTCTGTCTTTCTCTCTCTCTACCTTCCTCTTTTTCTTTCTCTCATACCCCCCCCCCCTCCACCTCCACCCTCATACACAGACACATTGAATACGACGATTTCAAATACGAGTTTTGTAGTTTCACCTTTGTTCTGTCCATAACTTTTTAATCTACCACTCTTTGATATAATATGTGCACATGACCCATGATCTCACGTTACTGTACTTTGGTATTATACACTTCCGTGTGCGAAAACACAGTGAACCTCTGGAAGGAGCTTAGCCTCCATCAAAGAATAAAAATATCGCAGTTAGTCGGAGCATTCCTTTCTAAGCATTGAACAAGTTAGGAAATGGATACATACCCCATAATGCTTGCATACACTATAATGCCTATCTATCGCTGGCGGATCCATAAGGAAGTCATTATTTACAGTATATCTAACCTTGTTTGCCCTCCCTAGAGACAACTATTACCTGCAGGGTTATCTGAGCACGCTCTGAAGGTCTTACATTACCATTTATTATCATTATATGCTACCATACATAAGAATTGAATTAAAAGTGTCTAGTTTAAGTAAAAGTACATGGCTTTTTGACATAGCTCCAAGACAAACAAAATAAAGTGTCCTGCAATTCTGTTAATGACAATAGTTATCAGAATTTATCATCAGCTTCACTGGAAACTTCTACATGTATTTTATTTCAATAATATGTAGTGTTTTGATTGCCTAATGAACAGATATTCTGGACATTTCTGATATCATTGTTGTTTATTATTCATTCAGCAATTACAATAATTATTTCTATTATCAATAGTAGTACATGTAACACTATTGGTAGCAATAGTAGATGAATTATGTTATTATTAGTGTTACTTTTGTAATTATCATTACTATTGTGGGCCTTTTTCATATAAGGCGTACGTGTGTCACTGTCTGCATAACGTTGGTCATTGTTCTCTTCATATTGTATTATCAGTATCTGCCTTACGCCGGCTTTGTTAATGTGAAATGTTTAAACTTTGGCGTAAACATGGGCCTTATACAAATGGCTACTTTTTTCCTGATCACTTTTCTCTGAAAATGAACCATTTTTTTAGCAGAGTAACGGTAAATTCAAGTGTTCCCGTTTTCATATTGTTTTTTTTTCCTTGATCCCAAACTTTGCATACTATACAGCCATTGTATTTGCAGCTAGTACAGATATATACAGATTATTTCCATTTTGTACCTAAAACAGTGGTACAACTAACATTCTTATTTTTTTTTTCAGCAATGGATAATATTTTTAATCTTCTAACTTACTATGTATTTCAATGTCTCTGGTGTGTATTTTGTTCAGATTAAATGAATGAATTGGAACTAACGTATATGTGACACGTTTCCTTATTATTTTTATTATATTTAGTTAAAAGCACGAATTTTTTTCATGATTTGTGATATTAACATGATAGATATTAAAAAGAATAGAACGGATAATGATCAGTTCTCACCACCACTTGAGTATAGGATGAAGGTGATTTACTCTTATTTTTGCATTGTATTATAATGCAAGCAGCCCACTATTAAATAAATTTCATAATGTTTGCTTGTGTGTTTATATTCACATAATTTATGATCAGTTGAAATACTCCGAAAAAGGTTAATGTTTTCTTTATATATTAGAAGAGAACCCACGGCCTTCGCGGAAGATTTCTTATATAGGTCAAACTCTTACTATCCTGCCACTTAAAGTGTTTAGCAAGCGTCTGAGCCTCGGATGTTGGTATTTTGGATGAATCAACTGAATGTTACTCAAGGAAAACGAATTTGGTGTTTTTGAACAAGTCATTCTAATCGAACGTACAATTCGGATCAAACACCCTCGCGAGTTTACTGTTAAATTATTATCGCCTTTTTAGAACAACGCCAAATATATAAACTTTTTTCGGCTTCATGTAAGTAGAAACTCAAATCTTTATGCAACAATGTTATGTGCCACATTTCATATGGATACATTCAGTAGTTTTCGAGTCCATAAGCCTTTTGTGGATTTTCTTGCAGATTTTTAGTATAGATAAGAAGAAATCGAGAGCGTTTTGCAGCGATTACTACAGCGATTTTTCTTAAGCTCATTTTGTTCTGTTATTTTTCATGATATTTAAACCTATAAGCATAATGCATGTGAAAATAACATCAACATGTATAATGGTTGTGTCTTATCACTTGTAAAAACAATTTCCTTTTGAGGACAAATAAAGTTCACCTTACTGTATCCCATCTCATCCTATCTGATTTTTTCACTATTCATCACTAATGAATAATACTGAAATCAGTATCAGTAAACACAAAATTATGTCAAAACAAAAAATCTGAATGTGATATTGTTTGTCTGTTCGTTTGTGTTGGAGTTTAACGACACATCAGCACGATTACGGCTATATTGTGTCAAACACGGTAAGATACGTTTTACATACACCTCAAGAAGAAAAAAGGAAAGAAAGCGGCACAGAAGACAGGAGCAAGGAGAGAGAGAAAAGATGTCTCTCCTGGATTGTCGACGATGGCACTCCATGGGAGACACCCCACCGATGGCCGGCTTACACCGCCTGCAGATAGGAGCAGAGAACCTACTTATAAACCCCGGGCCCCCGCGGGGGCTGAGGGCCTGAATGTGATAATACTGTACTAAAGAGTACAAGTATATATACAGTAGATCTAGTAAAGTTTAGGAGACCAAATGGAGCTAATACATTCATAATTAAAGTAGCCTTTAAACCATGGGAAAGGAAAGTGTTACCTTTGTTTCCAGATCTAAGTAAGAGCTACTCACGACACTAAGATCAATATGGGTGTTCTGTTTGAACTTTTTTGAGAATGTGCTGCGGAAGACCCAATGCATTTTGGGAGTAATCATTGTATTATATTGGTAAGTGACTTTCCTTTGTGTGCAACAGCACGACCAAATTTATTTACTCTGCCACGCAGGTACAAAATATAGCCAGCCCACACAGGTATAAAATCTAGAAATCTAGCCAGCACTAACTTATTACTTGGCTCCAACTTGTAGAGCAAGTTTTCGTTGTCATCATTTGTGCCAGTACTATTATTTTTGAGATGGGCAGCACCTTAAGAAAAGAAAGTCAAACCAACTTGTGAATCTTGTACCCAATCCAAAAATGCATCCTATACTAAAGTATAAAGTTAAGAAAATATTCTTAGACGTCAACGAGCTTAAAGTATTTTCTTGCTTGAAGTCAACCTCTATATTATTTTTTTTCTTTGTATTTTTGAGTTGGTTATTAATGTCAACCTTGTTTGAGGTCAACGATTTTTTTCTGAGAATGAAGACAGTGATATACAATAGAACATTATTATTGCTCCTTTAAGAGAGATTGACTCTACCATTTGCCCTATTTTTCAAAATTGTCGAAATTTCCCAGGAATATTATTGCAGCAAAATCTCGAATTATTATATTATCTTCTTCCATGTACAATCCTGTAGGTCAATAATGCAACATTATAGGCAATTTTCGATATTTCCACACTTGTGATAAATAGATCCTCTAGTTGCACCATTTAAATCTGAAGTTTGTTATAATATTTTTATTTTATTTTATGTTATTTCATTTATTTTTGTGAGCTGAAGATGGTGAATTTAATGATCGATACTCCCAGCCTAAAAAAACAATTCCCAAAGTATTCATAATATGCAGACAAAAGATGACTATCTTATAATTTTCAGAGGATAAAATTGGTCTAAATCAATTTTTGAATGTAGCATTTTCATCTTTGTTCATTTACCAGCCCCTTGACTGTGGCGAACAGGATTTGTCACAATCGTTTTTTTTTATACTCATAATATTGACAATTTTGTTCTCACGTTTTTCATATTATTGAAGATCATGCTATCATGTCTCAACACGGAGTTGATAGATTTAATATTTCATCTACATTCTCGGCCAAAATTCATTCCTCTTTCTTTCTCCACTTAACTGTTGTGTAGTTATTGTTATTGTTGTTGTTATTGTTGTTGTTGTTTCCAGATACATCAAATAGATGTGGCTAAAGTGTGCGACAAGGCATAGCTTTGAAATACATAATGGTCGTTGGCAACGTATCCAAAGATATCGTGACAGCATCACAGCTTGTGCGATTATTGTTTAGATCCTATCATTATGACGTCAGACACCGCTTTTTACTACTGCGTCCATTTTTTCTTTGCATGACAGTGAGTGAAGAGGAAAATTGCTTGAATCCAACTTCGAAGGCTATAGATGGAGTGAAAATCAGTACAGGGGGTCCTTACAACAGCAGTGCGACTGTTCATTTAGACCTATTTAGATCTCAGTCAACATTATAAATATATCTATTTAATAATCAGCTATCCAGTCGATATGTACCCTGTTTGTAAACCTCTGTTGCCGAGATAAATTGTCACCAATATAGGCTATCTAATTTATGTAAATCCTAAGTCTATCTAAAAACATTATCGTCATGTACGGGATTAGCCTAAGTCTAGGCTTCAGTTTGAATTCTAAGCACGAGATCTAAATGTGTCTACATGTTTTCCATTCGGTATTCGGTTGTACAAATCTATTTCACACAAAACTAACTGAAACAACTGAATTGTCGCCAGTACCTCTAGTCCACCAATATCCAGCACTAAATCTAGATTTCAATTTGCATTCTTAACTATAACTCTATCTCTAGTTCTGCATAAATGTATCCATTTGATAGGCTAATCAGTAAGGCTACTAGTGTTTGTAGAACTCTGTTATTGAAACAACTGAACTATCAACATTATGCTAGGACGTAAAAAATGTATTTTTTTTTTTTTTATCAACAATACCTTATTGAAAGTCGACACTTCAATCTTATGCCTTCTTTGTGGTATGAAATGAACAGCTTTCTTTCATTGTTATCTTATTGTAGTTTTAGTAAGACAAACCACAATCCATTTAACGGATTCTTCATTTTCTATCAACAGATACTCGGGAGTTACAATGGCTGGGTGACAAAAGCTATAGTGCTGGGACGACAAGAGGCTAGCTAGCTCACAGTTTTTAAGCAGGGGTTAGTGTAGTTATCGATAAATTAATGATAAAGTCACCTGATGAATAATTTCACTGTAATTGTCCAGACGTAATCATTTGTCATTCTTTTTTTTTTTTTTTTTAAGTATGACTTCTTCTCTATTTGACTGATTTTAAACTGAGACTTCAATGGAGTTTGACTGTGCAGTGAATTGTTTATTTTGTACGCTTATGATAATTTATTCCAGATTGAATCCAGATAACATTGCTCTTTTCATATCATCACAGCATACAGCCAATTTGGACGAAAAACAACAACAACAACAACAACAACAACACCAACAACAACAACAACAACAACAACAACAACAACAACAACAACAACAACAACAACAACAACAACAA
>JBCEWB010172400.1:0-10181 GCA_039654565.1 Peronia peronii | reverse complement strand
TGTTGTTGTTGTTGTTGTTGTTGTTGTTGTTGTTGTTGTTGTTGTTGTTGTTGTTGTTGTTGTTGTTGTTGACATGTCCAAGTGACACAAACGATTATTAGTATGAAGAATTGGTGAGAAAAAATCAAACCAATGACGACTAAGCCAGAACCAAAAAGACAAAACAGAAAAAAAAGCTATGAAGATTTTAGATGTATAAAATTAATAAAACCAGACTGACAAACAAAAAAAAAAAAAGCAAAAGAAACAGTTTTTGAAACAATGCTAAAACAAAGAAATCTTTGTATTAGCAAAATCTTTTCCTGTTGTAATATGCACGGTCTTCTTGTTTTGGTGAACCGATAATTAATTAAAGGAACAACGCATCTTGTCTTTTTAGCTCAGCAAGATATAACCAACCACACATTAGACTAAGTACTGCTAAGGACACTGAAGTAAGGCTTTTTCAAGCCCAGAATCCTCATAGCAATAATTCTAAAATAATTATGAGGATAAATTAATCTTGTTTTAGTTTTCCCCTGCGATAATATGTTATTTAGTCATAAAAACGCGGAAGTATTTTTTAGCAGCACAATAGACAAAACAAAATACATCAGATGAAAATAACTTCTTCAACCATCTACAAGAAGTGATGGTCTCCTCGGGACTTCCTAATACTGCAAGGTGACTGGAACACTGGGGCAGATGCTAATTCTGCAAGGGCACCTGAAGGTCCTCTTGCAACCGACAGATAGACCAATGGCCACAGACTTCTCAAATTTACTACCATCACAGCACTTTGATAGTAGCGAACACTCTGGGCAAACAACACATATTATATAAGATCGTTCAATCACGACTGAAATAGCAAAACTGAAAGTTTGATGTAAATGTTTACATGAATTCTCCACGCCAAGAATGAATAGGGCTAAAAAAATAAAACCATTCAGCTACCCAGAGATGTCTCAATTAGGCATTGTTTGGCTATCTTAAAAGTCTACTCATACTCCTTTTCAGAACGCAAACCAAAATGTAAACAAGAATTGAGAAGCAGTTTTACCTACATACTATTTAAAGCCACTTTAATTTGAGAAATAGGCTTATTGAGTTTCCTTTTCAATGAACAGGATATCGTAATTCTGGAATCAAATATGCCATGTGTATGTGTAACAGAGATAAAAGATGGCACTTTGCATTGAATGGACAACTGCTGGGGACAGTCTTTTTCTTATAAGACCGCCAGTATAAATAATTTCAACTCTTTCATTCAGCATAATATAACTGCCATGCCATCTTAGATAATAGAACCTAGGAAACGTTGGTGTTAGTGCATTGGTGGTCCGACTGTGTCCGATGACACGTTGAGAATGCAATGAAGCTGAAAAAAAAAGTCTAGTATTCACCTCTTTCTTCCCGATATCTTGTTTTTCGTCTCCAGAAGTCTTGAATGGGAATATTTTCACAAATTTTTATTGGGTCTCAAAGATAAAACAGTTTATGTCTTTCTGGAATGGAACTTAGATCTAATCCCGATGGCATTAAGACGAAGTGGACGTCAGACATATAAATAAAGTCGAAAAATATGTCTTAAATTAAGATTGTTTTTAAACAACAATATAAGAATAGAGTAAAATAACAACCAAAGATGCTAGGTCTGAGTTATCTAGCAGGGAGTCATTATACGTTTGATTTACAAAGATTTGAGTGCTTAACTGGCAGTGGCCTTGTATATGTCCCAGGAAAATGAAAATATTTGTAGTGTCTTCTGTGGGTCTGCCCGAGATAACAATAGAGTGGAAAGCGTTTAACGTCTGTATTGTACGGGTATAATGTTTATAAATGCTTCCTATTATTATTACTATTTTATTATTACTGTTGTTGTTATTATTATCATCATCATTTTTAATACGACGAGGCAGGAGATAAGATAATTAATGGTGATGGTCCGGCTTGTGCTCACCAGCACAACTACAGCTGCCTTGCGCCAGATTGATGATGATGAAGATGTGCTATAAAATAAAAAGCTAAATAAATTCACAATCGCCGATAGATTTGCTGTATGTCTGCGTGCCTACCCGTGTGTATGTGTGTATGTGTGTGTGAGAGAGAGAGAAAGAGAGAGAGAGAGAGATAGAGTTTATTGCCACATATCTCCACAAATGTTAGACAATTATTGCTGGAGGTGGAAATGGTGGGGAAACATTTATCAGTTTATGTAGTCACACATAAACTATCTGTATGACAGCCTTAAAATAAATTGTAGGAGGGAAAGAGGAATACATTGTTTACACTCATATACTCTGCACTTCTGCTTCATAAACTTTATATATAAAAAAAGGGAAAAGCTAACGGAAAAAAAGTAATGAGCCTTATGAGGAAGTAGCAGTAAGGTAATGGTGAAAACTGCTTTTCAGAAAGTAATCCAAAGTAGTAAAATTGATCGTTGGGGACAGCAATTTTTAGTTACTCAGCTACTTAAAACATTAACTTTTAATAACATTGATTGGAATAGTGCCAGTGATAAGAAAAGTTGCAGTCGTAGAAGTAAGAGAGGCAATTACTGTTAATAATAGTCTCAGCACTAGCACACACAGAAGCAGTGGTACGAATCATCCAAAATCCAGAGAGAACTGTGTATCTCAGATGAACAAAGAGAATTAGAAGAAAACAAAGCGAGAGAAACCAGTCCAACACTCACACAGCCATTCATTGCAGATACTAGAACAGGCCATGCCATAGGACGCCCGGCAGATACTGCAATAAATATGCCATGCTCATCAAACGTGGGTAGATTCAGCCACAAAAGGCACGGCAGGAGCAGGAGAGGACAGACAACGTAATTTCCCATACGGCATCTATGCAGAATACGAACTGGATGGAAGAAAAAAGCCAAGGTAACGTGCTATGGTTCTTGTGGTACACTTCATCGTTGGAGCAGTGGTAGTAAAAGTAGCAGTGGTAGTGGTAGTGATTGTTACAATAACAGCAGTTGTAGCAGTGCTGTAGTAGTAATAATGGTAGTGTAGTAGTGGGAGAAAAAGGAGAGGTCTTATTATCACGGGGTCCAGACAGTGCGCCCTGCTGTTTTCAAGCAATGTATACGCACGCTGCGAACTGATTTGTGAACAGGATACAGCTAATAAAATAATGATCAATAACTTTGCTTTATAACTTTTCAGCTGTCTTATATTAATATTCTTTTCTCCCCTTTCTCTCTCTCTCCGTTACTCTAATCTCAAAATCAATAGGGAAATTTCTTACAGTGTATAACTCAACGAGAGGGCTGAACAACTTTAAACATTGTCACAAGTTCACTAAGCGACAGATGGGCCGTGCCTTCAACTTCCAATGTAACAGCCGCTTTTCTCCAGATATTTGACTGTACTGCAAGTTATTGACCGCTCGATTATTCATGTTAGCCTCAGCCCTGCAGTAGACTGAAATCTTATGATTTTGTTTGAGGCAAAACAGTCTGATCTGGCCGAGTGATTAGATTTGGAGGTTTCTTACATGCAAATTGGCAGATTAATCATCTACGGAGCTATGAAACAGTGTTTCAAATCAAATTAAGAACAAGCTGAATAACGATTTCTAACTTAATAATGTTAATAGTGAATTGGTGGGTGGAGAAATATTCTGTCTGAAGTTCTATATAAAATGTTATACTACGGTTTTAGCCTGGCAGGTTTTTTTAATCCATTTCTGAACTGAGAAAATTTTCCTCTATGGATCTCTGTGGTGTTCATAAAAACAGTAGGATGACTTTGTTGGTTTAAAAAAAGATCATAATCAGCGCTTAATGATAGCTAATTTTTTGGCAAGGCAAATGTTCATCTGCGGAGTTTTGCGATTTTCTTTAATTTTCTATTGTGTCTTTATAGATGTAAATGTTCAACTGTAGGCCTATTGTGAATATTATCTTACTACTTATAATGTTGACAGTCGAGACATTTGTCATTCTCAGATCACAATGTTTGAGTGACAGAAATAGGCCCACTTATGCCATGGTGCTTGATATTGTTGTTTGACGGTGAGGTTTTGGTGGTCTAAAATCGAGTAAATCTTTATCTCTGGAGCTGTTTTCTTATTATGTTTTGTTTGACAGTTGTATTCAATTAAAACGTAGCAATGTAATTTTATGAATTTATCGAAGGGAGAGATATTCTTCTATGAAGATCTTCTATGCTTTCAAATTTAATTCTGATTGTTGGACAAAAACGCCCATATCTTTACAGCTTTAGAGTATGATAGTATAATTTCGAGAATTCGTCCATGTGAGTTTATTCCAGTAGGGCCTCAAACCATCTTGAATTTATTTCATAGAGACGAAGCTGTGAAAAATATACATCTACGAACAGCCTTGCTGGAATGTGTTCTTTAGGATCACAGGAGTCTCTCTTGCAAGGCAGTTGGATATTAGACAATACTATTTATCATTAATGTGCCAAATCTGGACCATGTATTATGTAACTGGAAATGCTTTTCTTGCCATTGCCTTGGACTTTGACTCGCTCGCTTGCCGATGTTCAGCTACTACGTGTATGGGCTTAGGACATACGTGGGTGACGAACTTAAAGCCTGACTAACTACACTAGATTTATTAGTTTGAGAACTTGAGATCTGATGATTAACTTCGTTCATGTCTGAGTATGATTTTTTTTTCTATAAAAAAAATATGAATTTAAAATATTCTGGTCTTGGTCGGGTTTGTTGTTTACAGATTTTCCTAAATATTTTTAGACTGCTATTTGTTGTGTGAAATTGTAACGACAGTAAAGATTATTTTCTGTTCATAAATCAATCTCTCTTCCTGTTAACATTTCTGTTCTCTTGAAGAATATAACAATGTAGTCAAATTTATGTCCAAGTCTGTCTTCTATATGAACGAAAAAAAAAAAAGACAAAATAAAGTTCTAATATCACATATCCAGCAACAGATCAGTACAGTTATCACATCATTGTCGGTTGGGTCCATATCAGTTGCCTTCTTGTGGCATGTGAAAAACAAGAGAATGCTTAAACGATATGACATGACTTATTGTAGGTGTAGGATCAATCAGTCAACCTCGTTCTACATCATCTGTGCACGTTCATTAATTTTTGTTATACATAAGAAATTAAGATCTAGTTCTCTAGTAATAAGATAAATTGCTTTTCTCTGCTGAGTAAACTTCCTTATGATTTGATTGCAATGGTACTATTTTATATTTTATAATATGGCTTAGAAAAATCTTCATTTCAGAGAACTCAAGTGTGATTCAGTATTAAAGTATGCGCTTTGCGCTAGTGCTTAACACAGAAGAGGCTGACAGATGGCTCTAAGCCTCTCTAATTCAACTTGACTGTATGAATGAATGAAGGCTAGACTTCATTCTGCAGTCTTTCTTGATCTTTGGACGATTTTTCTTATGGCTTGTTAAATCTTGTTATGTCTATTTCCTGGCAAAAATTTAAGATTTATGTAACATACAAGGAAAATAATAATAATAATAATAATAGTAGCGGGGATTTCATAATAGTCTACTCAGTTATATCAATTCTGTAGCCAGTATTATAAACCCTAGATTATAACAACTCGACAGCTGTGGTTATACTGGGGCCATTAAATGCCAGTGACAAAAATGGCTGGTTATTTTTTTAAAGCACTGACCAAAATAAATAAATAGATAAATAAATAAATAATGTCATCACTGTTTCACGGACTGACAACACAAGCTGGAGCATATTCAGCCGAGTAGTTGAAGGTAATCTCATACTTACAATTTTGCTGATAAGAAACAAAAATAATGTTTGCAAACAGCATCCGAATTCAGTTCAATTGAACTGTGTTTCTTTACGATTATGATGATAAAGATGGGACATTTGACATACTGTATTAACAAATTCTAAGAAATCTAACTCTAGTGCTGTAGCCATTGAAAACAACTTGGACAGTTCGAAAGAAAAAAACGAATGTGTCGGATCCGTGATTTATTCTTAAAAAGTGAATCCTGCAAATCACACAAATTACTCGTACAATAAAGCCCGACATTTAACATGTAATTCTATGGTGATGTGTATGTGTGAATGTCGATCAGGCAGGTAGGCTTTGGTACCGACGTGCCTCTGCTGGCTTTGCCATACCAGTCTTATGTACCTGTGTTAGACTCTCGTGTACTTGTCGCAGTGAACTTGTTCTTGCACTCCCAAAAGTTTGTCCGTTTGGTGCTGTTGTTACTTTATGGCAGTCTCTGAACTTCACAAAACATCTTGTATTGTAATATAGCCTCATATAACCTTGTTTTCTTTTACTGGATTACAAGTATGTGCAGTTCATACAACACTACATTTACATATAATCCCACAAGCTGTGATAAAATTGCGCGTTTCCTGGATGCCCAAGACTTTGAAATTCACGAAGCCTTGTAGCGGTGATATAACAAAACGGCTTCTTTGCTCATGGATAATATACTTTGAAATATGCTTTAGGCTGCAGATTGTTTCTTATAATTGCATAAAATACCCAAGACGTAACTCTTAGTTTTCATGGAGTCTCTTGAGTTCCAGTTTTTGTGGCTGACGTAAAATGTGTAGGTAAACGGTGTCGTGTAATCTATAGGTAAGCAATATCACAGATGTGAGTAAATGGACAAGTGTGTAGTCAAAAACTGGTCTACGAAATCATTAAGCTCCTTAACCTAGCAAAAGTGTGCTAGTCGATCTGGTTCTGTTGTTCCCCACTGATCTAAAGCTCGCTTCACCATGAATGGCTGTGGATCAATATTTGCCTTGAAGAAGACTACACTAAAGCCTCTTAGAACAAAACTAAAGTAAGTCCTTTACATTCTTATACATATGTATGTATGTATGTATGTTTGTATGTATGTATGTATGTATGTATGTATGTATGTATGTATGTATGTATTATGTATGTATGTATGTATGTATGTATGTATTATGTATGTATGTATGTACGTGTGCAGGTATGTGAATGTGTGTATGTGTGTTCATGTCTCCGTGTATGTGAACATGTGTGTGTCCGTGTGAATGTATGTGCTTATATGTGTGCTTATAATATGCCTTAAGGGATGACAGTTCTTGCATATACATGGATGTATGAAAAAACAAATAGCGGCGTATAAGTCGATACCAACCCGGTCTTGTTACTAATATAGAGAAATAAATAAATAGAGAAATAAATGAATAAATATAACAAATAATGAACAGGTTTATGCGCAATAAAGTCAGGTAGCTTTCTAATATAATTTTCAAAATATTGTCGGTGTCCCATTGATTATTCACAGCAGAAAACCTGATACCTGGCCATCAACTGTCGCTGTCCTGTCTATTTGACTACACTGATTTCTTCTGACAAAACATCACATATGCAGAAAATCCAAGTTTGCCGAAGAGCCAAAAAAAAAATTTCAGTATGCCACTCAGTAAATAACATTTCGAATATGAACAAAATAAACAAAATCCTCATCTTTTCAAGATACAGACACGAGATCAAGAATAAAAGATTCGTCCTAGCAACGGGAATTCGAATATGACAAAAACCTATTTTGACCTAGATATGTACATGGGACGTTTTGTCATATGAGTGCAGTACAGTTATAATATGTAACGCCTAATATCACCGACTGACTTTTAAAGCTTCACCTGTAAAGAAATCTCCACATTGGAGCTCTCACTTGGGCTGTGGGTTTATGATACTCACTAACTTTTTAATCTTCATTCAGTGACTTCATGAACAGAATGCATGTGAACTTTTGTCGCTTTCTCGCACATGTGGTGCTGGAAGAGCACTGCCTCATGTCTGACATCAAAGGTAGGGTATGGAGTTAATGATTTTTTAATACCACAGTGTTTATCTCATTATAAAAATGATAGGGAAGATGGACATCTCTTTTCTTTTTTTTTTTTCTCCACAAACCACAAACTTTTCTTTTTTTCCACAAACACAGAAAATTGTGATTACGACAGTATGGTGGCTCTTATTAATTTGTTACATAATAAATCAACTGTGTACGTGTACGTAAACACAGTTGCGAGCTTCGCCGCTATTTTGAATGAAGTGTTATTCTGTCTAATTATTTATGTATGTACATACGTATGTATGTGTGTTTAAATGTATGTGTGTATGGATGGATGGATGGATGGACGGGTGGATGAATGAATGACTGGATCGATGGATAGATGGATAGATGGATGGATGGATGGATGAATGGATGAAAAGTTGGATGCAGGGATGGATAGATTGGCGTAAATAGGTAGGTGATTATTTATATAGGAAGGTAGGTAAGTAGGTAAATAAATAAGTAGGTAGATAACAAGATAGGTCAGTAGGTAGGTAGATAGGCAGATATATCTAAAGGTAAATAGATAGATAAGAAGATATGTAGGTAAGTAGGTAGATAGATAGGTAGGTAGGTAGGTAGGTAGGTAGGTAGGTAGGTAGGTAGGTAGGTAGGCAGTTAGGTAGGTAGATAGGTAGGTAGGTACTTAGTAGGTAGATAGGTAGGTGTCTAGGTGGATAGATAGGAACTTAGGCAAATAAGTAAGTAGGTAGGTAGGTAATTCTAGGTAGTACAGCGTGATGAAAATGTATGACACGCTGTTGTGATGGTGATGATAACGATGTGGGTGGGCCAGGTAACATTGCGGGGATGATTTTTTTTTTTATTTTGTATTTTTAACATTTTCATCATGAACAAGTTCTGAATCTCACGGTGCTCCTGTGGCGGAGATGAACTTTCCAGTTTGTTAATTTTAGTTGCCGTATGACAGAAGACTCAAATTCTGCTTTCAGTGTCAAGTAACTACGGTGCATACCACGCACAGCATACCACATGGGTCACTATTCTGCTCTCTTCTAAGAAAACATTGCATGTGCACATCTAGATCAAATTGGGTTTTTGTCAGATTCAAATAGTAGAACACAAGAATTCGGGAAATACCCAACCGGATTTCCCATCGGAAGTAAACCTATAACCAAGAAGTGAGGCAAACACGCAGCATTCGCAATCTCTCGACTACGCAAGGTAAGGTAAGACATCACATGTTTTTAACATTAGAACCTGGCAGAAATCATTTGACACATCAACCTGGGTAGGAATGGGCTAATTTATGCCTATGCCATTAGCTGGTTCTGTCAATTTCGCCTTTAAAGTGTCAGTCTTGCACTCCTAAACACTATCTGGGTCCAACTCGATACCCAGACTCTCAGTACTTCGATACAAATCAATGAAGTCCTGTTTCTTAAAACCATTTATCTCTCGCTCGTAAATAATCTTGTAGCTCTGAACAAGATTTGATCTTGAAGTCCATGGTCACGATGGAATACAATAATTTCATAAAATACTGATAACTTATCGGCAATCAAGTACATCAACACAATCACATTGAAGGCTAAGCGCCATTGCTTACAAGAATTTGCCTCATTTCCCTTCTAAGCCGAAAGTCATGGGTTTCTACCGGAAGTACGTCAGTCTCTTTCCTACGTAAGTATTAACATTACTCGCTACTATTATCATTTGGAGAGTATCTAGGTTCAGTTGGCTATGAGTCTGTCATTCATAGAGAAGAGTTTTCATCATAAATTTCCCACCCACCGTAAGAGGGTCAAGCCAACAAGTGACGCAAACTTTCGGCCCAGGCAAGGCCAAAGTCATGGGTCGATGGGATTTCTCAGGATATGGGTGAACTCAGTTATTTAATGAGTTTGTGTGTTTGTGTTGGGGATTAACGGCACATCAGCACGATCACGGTTATGTTGCGCCAAACACGGTAAGATACGTTTAGACGTCAAGAAGAAGAGATGATGAAGAGAGCGGGACAGAAGATAGGAACAAGGAGAGGGAGCAGAGATGTCACCCTTGTAACGTCGAGAACAGCATTTCATGGGAGACATCCATCGATAGCGGGCTTCCACTGCCTGCAGATGGAAGCAAAGAACCTCCTTATATTATATCCCGGGCTCCAGCGGGGGGAGTCACTGATTGGCTCTCCTGTGAAATACTGGTGTAACAACACCGATTAAGAGGATTAACAGAAATCTCTAGTAACTTTGTAAAACTTCGAAATAAATATATCTTATAGTTTGTGGTGCTATTTTTGTTCCAATTTCAGTCAGCAGTTGGCAAATCGCCGTAATAGGGAGATTCAGAACTGGTTCATTGCCAGTGTATACCAAGAAAAGAAATATATATTTCTGGTAGGAT
>JBCEWB010172389.1:0-10182 GCA_039654565.1 Peronia peronii | reverse complement strand
CAGTGAGGTTGTCAGTCAGTTAATTATTTATTAAGTTAGTTATTTCGTTAATTAATTAATTAGTTAGTTAGTTAGTTCGTTCGTTCATTAATTAGTTCTTTCGTTCGTTCGTTCGTTCGTTCGTTAGTCATTAGGTAGTTTCTGTGTCAGCTAGTCAGCAAGTCAGTGAGACTTTTTTTGTTTGTTTCTTTTTCTTTTATTCAAGGCAGCTCATTACAAAAACTCCATTGTAGAGAATGGCCACGGTAGAGCAACGAAAGATAATATGAGCCAGTTAATAGAGAAAGTTGTAGATAGAGAAATTCTTAGAGTTATGTTTAGACACAGATCATATCGATCCCTTTTTCCCCGTCCTTTTGCGGAGCTTGGCGAGTGCAATGATTTTTGCACTAGTGTGAGCAAAGCTTCTGTTAAAAACTGCATTTCGTGTGGCTCATAAGAGGATCTCCGCCCAAGAGAAACACTGGACAGAATGATTGTTTGTTTTGTAAGCGTTGGTGTCAGCAGCAAGATACTTGATGACCCCACCATTACCATCATTCGTACCACCAACACCCACGCATCAACACAATACCAGCAACAACAACAGTAACATGGCGCAACAGTTGTGAACAATCGATGAATGTGTCTATGTGGCATACCGTGGCATTGTTCACTTCCAGAGAACAGTATAATATGTTTTTGATAAAACCTCTTTTTCTTAACAGTTTAATAGTCAGCTATAATGTAGCTGGGTAGGTAGGTAGGTAGGTTGATAGATAGGTAGGTAGGTAGTAAGGTAGATTGGTAGGTAGGTATTTAGATAGGTAGTTATAGAGGGAGAGGCGGACTGAAGAGTTGGTTGGTTCATTGCTCGGTTGGTCGATCGATCGGTTGGTTGATTGATTAGTTGATTTCTTTATTTGGTAAGTTGATTGGTTGGTTTTGTGGTTGAGTGGTTGGTTGTTTAACTGGTTAATTATAGATTAGTTGGTAGGTAGGTTGGTTGGTTGGTGCGGTTAGTTGGTTGCTTAATTTGTTTGTTGAGTGCTTGGTTTGTTGGTTGGTTGGTTGGTTAATTTGTTGGTTGATTGCTTGGTTTGCTTGATTAATCCCCCCCCCCCCTCTCCTCCTTCTCCTCTCTAAGGTCAAATATAACGTCTTCAAAAAACGAATACAGTCATTTACATCAATTCAGTCTTCAGAAAATGCATTTTGTTCACTCAGTGTCGAACACGATCGCAGATCTCATTCTCGAAAGGTGTTTTTGACGGGGAGACAAGACCGTCTTTTGTCAAAATGGCTGGTACCGCAGTGTCGATACGCCAGCCCTGCCTGAGCTCTTACATCTGCTGGTTTTGCTGACAGGGCATTCTCTGCCAGGTTCCTGTAGGCGGGTCGATTCCTTCCCTGGGCTGAGGAACAAATTATAGACATTTATTTGTTTGAGAGATAGGATGTGAAGAGGTTTGTCGTGTGACCTGTACGTGTACGTGCTGTGTATTGTTTGAGCCATTCTGAAATCGGGCGATATGTTTTTTGTATTGTCTCAATTGATTCGTCGGCGTTAGCATTGGCGTTTTTTTTTTTTCGTTTCGTTTAAAACAAATAAACAAACACACACACAAAAAAAGAGAGAGAAATTTGGCCCCACGAAAGTGTTTAATTTCAAAGTAGCGTATAGAGGAGGCGGATAAATTAAGAATGTGTATGTGTGTGTACGCGTATGTGTGTGTATGTGTGCGTGTGGGTGTTTGTATATAAAAAGAGAAAGAGAGCAAATATGTAGTGGGTAGATCTGGAGAGAGAAGGAGAGAGAGGGAAGGTGAGGGCAAGAGAAAGAAAGAGAGAGAAAGACAGATTTATCTGTAAAGAGCAAGGAAGAGAGAAAGAAAGAGAGGGTGAGAAGGACAGAGAGAGAGAGAGAGAGAGAGAGAGAAAGAAGTGGGGGAGGGGGGGCTTGGAATGTGCTTACAGTTAGTGTTGTGGAGTGCTAATTAGTTCAGTGGAGTATGTGACAAGAATAGCATTGTTTGTGACATGTCAGCGGTGACACCCAGCGAGTGACATTTGGTTACGGGATGGCGCGTGATAATAATTAGCAGGATCTGTGGATGTGGAAGGCTTGAAAACAACAACAATAACAACAAAATAGTTTCCACATCTCGTGTGCCCGTCATATAGAATAGAGCTGCGAATGATGATGTTGAACCAAATGGGAGATCGTTTGGCAGATTATCTGCCCCTCCCAAAAGAGGGATATGTGTAAGGGGAGATCATTTTGACCAGGCCTATTACTCCCCATTACCGGACAACACAGGTGTTAAGCAAGCAATGCAAAGAGGAAAAAATCCCTTTACTTGTTGTCATTCGAAAGACTGACCACCCAAAAAAATTTGATAAAATTATAACAAGAAGAAGAAAGAAATTCTCTTTACATCATATTTTTTTTTTTTTTTTTGGAATTTTTCATGGTGTATGTTTCAAGTAAAGGGCGCAAAAGTGATTTTTCCCCCTCTTTCCACAACTTGTTCAATCCCTGCTTTGTCTGGTAAAGGGAAGTAATAGGACTGAGCACAACGATCTCCTATTTTCACCCTTACAGTCTGGTCAGTACAACAGTAAGATAAGAATAGATAAAATGAGATTCTGTCCCAAAAAAGCAAATTCCATTCACAGTCTGATAAGACACAGTATGTACGGAATCAAGATACTTCTGTGTATGTAGACAAAAATGTAACGATAGGTTATTAGAACGAGACAGACTCAAGAAACTTCGACGACACTCCGATTCCATGAAACAGGCAAACCCACTTTCCCTGATTCATAGATAGGTAGTTGTTGTTTTTGTTAGTGTTATTACTGCAGCTGTTGTTGTTGTTGGTGGTGGTAGTGTTGTTGATGCTGCTGTTGTTGTTGTTGTTAGTTTATTTGCTGCTGTCGTTGTTGTTTTTGATGTTATTCGCTGCTGCCGTTGTTGTTGCTGTTGTTGTTATTACCTTGTTGTTATAGCTGTTGTTGTTAGCATTGTTGTTGTTTGCGCTGTTGTTGTTGTTGTTGTTGTTGTTGTTGTTGGTGGTGGTGGTATTGGTGTTGGTGTCAGTGTTGTTGTTGTTGTTGTTGTCTTTGCGCATTGTGATCATATACAAATAAGCGGCAATCCCCAATATCATAATTCGCTCCTTGACAAGACCAGTCGGTGGAGATACGCCATAGTTACGCCTTTCAAGTTCCTGTGGGTGATTATTACGGTGGGTTCAGTCAGTGTCATACGCAAAAGATTTTTTTTTTTTGGTCGAGCTTATCTTCCATAGAAGTTCGCGGAGGCGTTCCACGTCGCAAAAGTTTCAATACTTCAGCAAGCGTTCACTCGCTGTTTATTATATCTATGCCTACATAACTGCTTATTATATCTACGCCTACATTTTCCATTGAACTCTTTTACGTGTCAGTCGAGATTTCTGAAATACCTAAGTTTTTACAATGGTATTCATGCCTCTTCCGGAGATGACAAATTGGACCTCGATGGCAAAATAAGACTGGTATCGTGACGCTGTAAAATGTGTTATTTGGAAAGCGTATTGAGCAATCGGCCCCTCGATACCTCTAGAACCGTTAACTCTAGAGCCGAGGTTAACCTCTACAGCCGAGCTGGCAAAAAGTACCATCAGGAATGTCACCTTCCATACTCGATGCCTTTTCATTGTTTGTTTGTTGTTTTGTATGTTTGTATGTTTGCCAACTGATCCAAGTGCTGTGATTAGTTGAACTAGGTCAAGTCATAATATTATAATATGGTCATGCGTGTTGAGGTCACCCCGTTCTTGTTGTCAACGGCGTGAAAAGATCGCTGTTCTACATCTGAGATAATATTATGTTTTGCCGACATCAAGAAAAAAGACTTATGAAAGGCCTTTGAAAACCTGTCCTATGGCTCAAAAGCTCCAAACCCTCGTCCCCCCCCCCCTCCAGTTTTTATACATAGTATGGAATGTTTGTGTTGTGTTGGGGTTTAACGGCACGTCAACACGATCACGGCTATATTGTGCCAAATACGGTAAGATACGTTTACACGTCAAGATGAAGAGAGAAAAGAGAGCGGGGCAGAAGACAGAGGCAAAGAGAGAGAGAAGAGATGTCTCTCTTGGAACGTCGAGGATGGCATTCCATGGGAGACATCCCACCGATGGCGGGCTGTCACCGCCTGCAGGTGGGAGCAAAGAACCTACTTATATAACACAGGACAGTATGGAATATCTTGTTGTGCAGAGTATCAGGTAAATGTCGTTATGCCAGATCACGTTGGCCTCGGCGTCATGGGATGAATGAGTAAAGAATCTCTAAGGCATTTCTGTTTGTTTGTTTGTTTCTTTCTTTTCTTCTTTCTTTTTTTCTCTCTTTCTTTCTTTCTTTCTTTCTTTCTGTGCTTTGCTTTCTTTTTTCTTTCGTTCTTTCTTATTTTCTTTCTCTTTTTTCTTTCTATTTCTTTTTTCCCCTTTTATTTATCCATTCCATTTTTTCTTTCAATCTTTTCTTTTCTTTCGTCCCTCTGTCAGTCTTTCTTCTTTTTTTTCTTTTTTCCCTCTGCATGATGAGTTCATTGTAATTTTTGTAATACTTGCAGAGATTAACGTGTAAACTCTGAGGAGGTCAGGAAATGAGCGATAATTGACCACTGTCAGACGAAATAATTACACATACTTCTTTACGAACGATACAATGTAGTCCTTACAGCTGATTTCACTGCAAATTATTTATATCTACATGAACAACAATTGATCGGAGGTCATGAAACTACGATATAATTCGTTTAAAATGAGACAGCTGACTCTAGCATCCAAACGTTATGAGAATTGCCCCATTATGATTATTTCTTGTCAGTGATACATAAGGTACCAATTTTCTGTCTCTCTGTTTGTCTGTCTTTGGCTGTCTGTCAGTCTATTTGTCTGTCTATCTGTCTGTCAGTCTGTCTGTCAAAACGGACGGACCTGGCTTCTCATTATGAGTCATCCAAAATGTAGGTCTTTCTGTATATGTATTTTTGAGTCTCTATGTGTGTAGATGACTGGATGAACGGACCGGACGGACTAATGCAAGGACGAATGGATGGACGGATGGATGGGTGGGTCGATGAATGAGTGGATGGACGGACGGATGGACGGATGGATGGACTTACGAGCTGAGTGACGGACGTTTCCAAATAGTCTCCGATGTCGGTCCTAGTTGCGTTACCAAGCCAAGCTCCCTTTGAGATTGGATGGATGGAGGGATAGATGAATGCATTGATGAATGGGTGGGTGGATGGATAGATGGGTGGGTCGATGAATGGATGGACGGACGGACAGATGGATGGGTGGACGTAGGACCACATGACAAGACAATGTCCAAAGCTGGACCTAAGGCTCCAGCAAACCGCCATGCAATCAACCGTTTGCAGTCTGCAGTACTATGACAGGACATTTGCCGCCTTGACATGACCTTACATGGGTTTATTGTCTATAACCTTTTGAATCATCTGACCCTTGACCTCACGTGCCTTGCCAGATAGAAATCCGTACTTTGGCTTCTGTTTGTCTTTCTTCTCTCCCCCCCCCCCATCTCTCTCTCCCTCTCCCTCTCTCTCTCTGTCCGCCCCCATTCTATTGCTGCCCACTATGTTTTTTTTGAATCGTGTTAAACATATGTATCTACAATTTAAATCTTTATCATTAAATTCAAGTGGTGATTTGCACCGCCTCCACCCCCTCCCCCTCCATCCAGTTTCGTCGTTCTTCTTTCTCTTCTTCCTTCTAATTCTTTTATTGCCGTATCGCGGGAGGTTTCCAGAGGTTATCTGTTCTCCTATCTAAGAATACATTTTGAACCGCATGGCAGACATCACGAAAAGTGTCTTTATTTTTTTATAGGAGGTCATAGCAATGCCCTTGGCCAGGGATGCTATCAGAAAACGGTATTATGTCTATATGGAATGCACGTCTTCCTTCTTGGCTTTGCGTGACAGACACATTTTTTTTTTTTTTTTTTTAAATTCGATCAGAAAAGATTTATCTACATAAATCTAGACAGTTTATCCTTGTCACCTTGACGAAGTTAAATCTCTAAACCAACTGGTCTGTAGGCGAAATTCATCATAACTCATAGTATTATGTTTGTAGATGTCCCTCTTTTTTGTTTGTTTGTTTATTTGTCTTGTTTGTTTGTTTGACCAGCCATACCATCAGCAAGAATGTATCCAAGAGTGTAACAAGAGATCGTGACCTTCTGTCCGTTGTTTATATCATCACATTTGACACTTTTTAGATTGTATTTTCCTTTCTCTCCCCCACAGGTGGTTTTTAATTTTACCCGATTTTTCTCTTTTAACCAACTGTGAATCTGTATGACTGCGCGTACAAAGAAAACGAGCTTTTTATAACCTTATTATAGTATTGATGAAGGGGATGATTTAAACAACGGACAAAGGATCACGAACATTTCTCACAGTCTCACATATCTAGAACTACATTCTTTGTCGTGAATGCATTAAAGGTGTTTATATCTGCCTACATTATCTTTTTCAACGCTGCGGATACAGATTTTTCCCCTCTCTATTGCCAAGAACAATTGGGATAGTATTCTTTAATGGGACGGGTCCTGATATCGGGTTTTTCTCAAGATATTCGATTTTAGGTTTTTATTTTCGTTTAAAAGTGCGGCCTTTTGTGAATATAAAAATGGTATTTAAAAAAAGAAAAGTTGATGTGACCATTCTAAGGTGTGGGGAAGACGGTCAAGCAAAGGTTGACCGGCTCCTCTGCCATCCAGGCTCTGGCTCATTGGGGACTCCATGTTCAGTGATAGATCATCAGTATTTCGCTGGCTACGGATAAATTGCGTATAAAAGGCTTGATTATGATCTCCTTCACTAATATCGGGGGCCCCAAATGCCAGGGGTGGACACTGACTGATCATCTGAGGCAGTGACCACACCGATTATCAGTGAAAATGTTCGCCCGGGTCTCTAAAACAGACTTACGGTCTGATTAGGGTGAAATATGCCCTGTTTCTGCTGTTTCAAAGTGCAGTAGTAGATTATCTGTCACAGGAAGGGTAAAAACACTGTTGGTTTTTGACTGAGGAAGACATGGCGGCTATATATGCCCCTCCCTTGACCCTAAAATAACTACAGAAGCTTTTTTGCTGATAGGGGTAGGGGAGCAAAACTGGAGGAAAACGGCGAGAAGAGGCACAGGAAAAGGCAAAATAAGACAGAAATCATGGAAACAAATCTAGTAGGTGAAACAAACATATTTTGGGGTTGAAAGTCTGGTCAAAAGCTCTTTAAAATACATTAAATGCGTTTTTCTCAAAATGTTATTTTTAGCACAAATGTGGGATCTACGGTTTTGTATTTCTGGAGCAATTGCCATGAAATTTGCCATGAATACAGAAGACAACAATAGAAGAAACGATCAGAGGGAATTTTTGATAACATTTTAATTTGTGAGAAATTTGAGATTTTGGGGTCAAATTATTGCAAAATCCGTGACCTTTTACATACCGATTTTAAAAATTTGTTGAAAAAAAAAAAAAAAGATCAGCCAGTTACCAAAAATCCGGTCTTCGATCTGATCATTTTTGATGTGGAACTGAAAAGTATGTACGCAAAATTTCAAGCAAATCGGTTGAAAAATGTGAAAACGTATTATAGTAAAGTTATACAATACCGGGTTGTAAAATCCAAGATGGTGGCCGTTGTCATAGCAACCATGAGTGATTTCAATTTTTTCCCCATTGTTTTCCTCTGATTTGACCATGCCGAATTCGATGGTAATGGTTAGAATCATTGCTCCTAGAGGTTTCAAAAATGACCTCCAGTATCCCCCCCCCCTCCCTCCCTCTCTTACTTAATGTGGTAGCCCAACCCGTTGGCTGAGAACAGTAAATTCTAGGTATCCTCAGGTGGCATCGGCTACCCGGGTATCTTTGAACCAGAGCGACAGGTAAGCGGATGACCTGACCGTCATTCTAACCCTCACCCGACTGCCCTGGATTCTATCAGGTATCAGAAAGCCCAAATTGAGGCCAAGGCCTTAGGATGGTATTACAACCACTGTCAACCCCAGCAGGCCACAAACGTAATCTAATTTATTTGCTTTTATAGACTACTACACTTTAACCGGATTTATCTATGTGGACCAAGGTTTCGGTGGAACGTTTCTTTTTTTTTTTTTTTAAAGATCTCTTTAATTTTATGTCACCCCACGACGACACGTGCGTGTTGTCCTTTGTTACGACCTATATCGCCACTAGACTGTTTATTTCTCTCTCTCTCTCTCACTCACTCACTCACTCATTCTCTCTCTCTCTTTCTCTCTCTCTCTCATAAAACACAACTGGACACATAGCTATACCAAAAGTCGGGGAAGAGGGAGGGATCAGGAGAGACTTTAAAAAAAAAAAAAAATCACACAGATCTAATGCGATTGGTTTCAGAAATTTGAATGAAGTATTTCGAGGTCAGTCCAATGATAGAAGGATGGTCGTTCACGCATTTTATGGCACTGACCATTGCGACCAGCTTTTGAAAACAGACTCAGTGGTAGCTCTATGAGGCCAAGTTTTCCTTTTCAAAATCAGATTGCATCGTTTGATTTGATTCGGGACATCGAATTAAATACTAGATTGCAGATCCTAGATGTGGATTTGGACTTCAGAAAGAAGTTCCATACCAGGCTAGGTGGCTTCAGGAAGGTTATGATCAGAGTCCTGTTTATGGTAAAGATTAGATTTAGGTTTGGGTAAGAGTGAGAATGAGACACGAAGTTTATTCACGTATTCTGGAACATTAACACTTTGCATGCCAAGTTTCCGAAATTCGTAAAAGTGCACCAAGTGATGAAAATATCTGTTTCAGGGACCTCCATATGTGTATCTTTTGAGGTAAACTATTAGAATCTTCCGTAACTCTTTTTTTCTACCTGAAGTTTACAGACACCATAAAAAGTCGTTTGGTGTGTCCTGATGTCTTGGCAGGGAAAGTGTTAAGTTACAATATTGAGACCACCCTGCTAGAAGTAACTCTTTCGGACCCGTTTGACCATGTGGTAACAATAGCATCGCCATCTGTTTTTTTGTAAAACAAGAAGAGAACCCACGATCTCCGTGGGAGACTTTTTTTTTATAGCCGGGCGACTTAAAGTGTATGACAAGCGTGCGCACCTCTATGTTGATTTTTGGTTGATTAAAATGAATGTCACTCAAAGAAAACGTGTTTTGAACGCGCCATACTATCGAACGTACAATTCGGATAAACCAGCCTCGCGAGTTTGTGATTCAATTATTGTTGCATTTTTAGTCTAACGTTAAAGATAATGAACTTTTTTTTCGGCTTTTTGTAAGTAGAAACACAGATCCCTATGCAACAGTGTTGTGTGCCAAATTTCATATGGATCCGTCTAGCAGTTTTCGAGTCTATAAGCCTTTTATGGGTTTTGTTGCAGATTTATAGTTTAGATGTGAACATGTCTGAATGTTCATCATTGGTTAAGAGTTGCCGGCCATGCGTAACCACAGCAGGGCAAACACAGTCAGTTATGTAATTTATTTCGAAATGTCTCATTTGCAGTTTCCGAACCGTTGCATGTCACTGCGTCAGTATACTTTATTTAACGTTTTGCTGTGCAAACTATGTATCTATTCTGTGACCCTCTAGGCGCAGATCTACAGCGTCTGCCAATAGTTATCTGCATTCTCGAGATTGAAAAAAAAAAAAAAAAGGGAATTTCGGAGATGTCAAAATGTTAGGCGAGATTTGGTTTAATGGGCTCTGTGTAAACTATCTTGTGTAGCCGTTTGTGACGAGTAAAAGCATACAAAAATAAACCTACCCAACTATCAACAGCCGAATGTGAAGTTCCGTTCTATATATTATGTCTTTCAACCTCCTGATGGAGGTTATCTCGATAATGTGAAGTGTATGTTTTCTGTAAGAGGTGTGCATAGGGCGACGTGATTTTTGTTTTTTATATATTTTTATTGATGTGGAAGAGGCTTTCATATCTCTGTCTTTTTCATTATGTCTGTCTCTGCCTTTTTGTTTGTTGGAGTGAGGGTCTGCACGTATGCTTGTCTGTTTGTATTATATCTGAGTATCTATCTATCTATCTATCTATCTATCTATCTATCTATCTATCTATCTATCTATCTATCTATCTATCT
>JBCEWB010172378.1:0-10182 GCA_039654565.1 Peronia peronii | reverse complement strand
GGTGATGTCACTCTTAGAGATAAACATTAAAAACCTATATATATGACAAACGAATAAAATAGTCTGACAGAATAACAGTATTACATATATTCATTTGATTTAACCATTGTAAATCAGCGGTTGTAAAGATCTAATTGCTCTAAAACCGCACTTTTTTATTTCCTTTTTAAACAATTTTGAAAAGCCTCTCCTGTACAATAAACAAATCATTTAATTAACATTTCCGTTCGTGTACAGCAGCACCCTATTTACATTTTATATGTTTTCATTATTGCCCGGACGAAGAGCCAAGTGGGCTCGAAAATTTGGCTAGCGTTATTAGTTCATTTTATTAGCCCAATTCTAAATTTTTCATATTGTTTTTCAACTTTTTTGATGTATTTGATTGGTTGCCGGTGGACAGTAGTCTTAATTTTAAGACATTTTTCGTAAAATGTTGTTAGATCTGGTGATAGAGACAACAATGACAGTGCCACTTCATTACAAAAATGTTGATAGGGCTAGGGATAGATTCCTCAATGGTCGTGCTAACTCATCATAAAAGTGCCTGATGATTTTGGCCATCTTACGTAATCAAAAGGAGAGCACAATTTGTTTCCAAAGGAAAAGACAGCACTATCTTCGGTGATGTCACACCTAGAGATCAATATTGAAAAAGCTACACACAGCAAAGAAATAAAAAAAGACTGGGAACTGAAAAATCTTACATTTTTATTTGCCCATTATAAATCAGAAGATGAACAATTCTAACTCTAAAAACATACTATTTTAATTATTTTTAGAAAACATTGAAAACCCTCTCATACACAATAAGCAGGTCATTCGATTGATATTTTTTTCTGTGCACAGCAATACCCTATTTACATTTTTATATGTTTACTTTGTTGCCCCGATGAAGAGTCAATTTAACTCGAAAATTTGGCATTTACGTGTGATCTATTTACATCAAGATCAAGTTGTTTATATATGTTATTTGCTTTTCTTGAATTGTTTGGTTAGTTGCCGGTGAGACAGTTTTATTATATTCTATAAGATGATGTTTTGACTGTCATGATACAGATTTTCATCTGATCCCAGTAGAAGCTTGTGTTTTCCACCCACCTCCTTCGTGATTTTTATTACTACTACGTGGAATTTGATTTTCGATCCACAAGCATGTTTGATTTTTTCTAAGTTTTGCAATCTACTTGTACAGTTGTTGAAGACCAGAAGGCACAGTATTTTTCTCAGAATATATTACAGAAACAAAGTAGTACCAAATGGACTTCTTATCAAGAAAATTCCTAATATTGATCCCAACTATTCAAATTTCCAACAAAGCTGGCATGACACCTTGACGAATACCTCCCTGGCGCTGATGTCTATTTTGCGAGATTACACCAAATTCAAAATCCATCGCTTGGAAACTCGATCAAAGCCTTCCAAACAACAATTTAAATGCAATGGAATATTCCCTGTTATTTTCACGATTACGCCACCAAGACCGCTGTCTAATCAAAGCCCATTTTAACAAGCTCTGCAACCTGGGGTATAAACTGTCCCGCTCCTATGTTTTCCGATATGTCTGGATATTTCCGTCGCCTTGTTAAATCACCCGAACTGATGGACGTCCAATTTCAGCAGAACTGTTATACTGAAAATATACAAAGCTTAACTAAATCTGCTCCCCAACTGCCAGAACAGCTGCAAGAACCACCTCACCAAAAGCCCACCTGTTCCCCGTCACATGGCCCCGATAGTATACAGGACCCGACAGTTCTCTCCAGACAACAAAAGCGAACAAAATTATATAGGAAACGGCGTCGCGAAAAAGAACGACAGAAAAAACTACTAGCAGCTCCTATATCGAGGATCCTCACCGCAGTTAAGTCCTTTTCTTATTGTCCTGATTCGAGTATTGTCAACCTTACGGACGATACTCTTGACGTTGATACAGTTTACCTTTTGTGCAAAAGCTTAGGTTTTTGTTCCACTAGTAAAGATTTAAATCACCATCAGTTGCTTTTAGATACTCGTGCTTTTACGCGCAGGATGAGATTCCGTTTTCATTTTGAGGAAACAAAATCTGAAAACCAATCAGTTCCTCCTAAATTGTATGTCCCTAGTAAATGGACCCCATCTGCAGGCAAAAACCAAGCCCTGGATTTATTTTGCAATAACCTTGAAAAAGAAGTCATGACCTTCACTGCACTTCAGACTAAAGTTAAGTTATGGATAATCTTAGTACTGCCGAACGCCTTGCATTGCCAAACCCAAAACAAACAAAGAAATTGTTATAACAGAAGCAGACAAGGGCAGCTGTATTGTATTGTTAAAGAAATCTGTTTATGAGGCTAAAATGTTAAATACGTTAGCTCGCCCTACCATTTACAAACTCCCTCCGAAGACAGATATAAACAACACTTTAAGATGATCGCACAACAAATTGTCAAACTCAATAAAATCGGAGTAATTTCTGACCAGTTGAAGGATAATATACTAATAGAAGACATAAAAACTCCCTGTTTTTACGGCCTCCCTAAAATTCATAAACTGAACCTCTATGATAACTTAGAAACTCAGAACCTCTCTTTCAGAGGCATAGTCTCCTCTCTCAGGTCCCACAACAAGAGCCTCTTATTTCCTAGATTATATTTTGAACCCTCTTGCTCCTGTTTTTTTTGCGAACAAACTTATTGAAAGGATACGATACATCTTTTGTCCAATATTAATGATCTAAATAGCTCAGCAACTATTCCTTGCCGTAGACGTAGTCGACATGTACAATTTCATACCACACGTGGAAGGAATAGAGGCATGCGGGAACCTTTAACTGACTGCACCGCATACAATCGAAATCAAATATCAGAAATCTCTATCTTAATTGAACTAGTGTTAACTCTCAATAATTTTGAATTTTTAGACCACTTCTGCAGATTCAGGGTACAGCTATGGGTACTCCATCATACGCAAATTTATTCATGCAGTCGTTGTGGAAGAAAAAGACTGTAACGAATAGAGATATAATTCAACCACTGTGGACTGTCAGATATCTTGATGACATCTTATTGCTATATCCCCACAGTGAAGAAAGTATTAGACAATTTGAAAACCATCTCAACACAATTCACAGTACAATTAAGCTTACTATTTCATTTGGAAAGGAATGGACTCCTTTTTTGGATGTCCAGCTGAAAATTACTGAAAATAAAATTTGCACTGATCTTTATAAAAAAAATCCCTCTGACGCTCACAATTACTTACATTCCTCCTCATACCATCCTAGGCACATTTCAGCTCCAGGTCCATAGCGGTTTCCTTCGTCTCTGAAGGATATGCTCCGACAATGATCTCTTCTCCAAAAAAAGCCAAGAGTTCAAAACAAAACTACTCAAAAACGGCTATAGACCAGATAATATTATGATTGATCCGATCCTCAATAACATTACTACTATGGATAGAAACGAATTATTGAGATACAGACAGAAAAACACTGACCACCCTCTCGTATATGTATTAGAATGTAATAAGAAATTACCCAACATGAGAGAGCTATATGACAAACACGGGGACATCCTAACCAAATCGGAGAAGACGAAAAGCATGTTCAAAGATCCCCCAAGTTTCGCAAGAAAAATTCCCCCAAGTTTATCCAATCTTTTGGTCAGAACACGATCGAGTAATAACATCAGAACTCAGAATTACTTCCGACCTTGTGATAAACCAAAATGTATGACTTGCCCTTATGCCACTGAGTGTTGCTATATCCACAGCAGTGCAACAAAACAAAAACATTACATTAAAAGTTCTTTAGACTGCAGTAGCAAAAATTTGATCTATGTCATCACATGTACGTTATGCAACAAACAATATGTGGGCAAGACATTTTAGCATTGCGAACAAGATTTTCCAACCACAAGAGTAGTGTTAGGACTAAGAAAACCAACCCTGAAACGTACCCTGTAGGGCATCATTTTAATCTTCCCCACCATAGTTTAAGTGATATGAGGATACCGCTCTGCAGTCGGGCTCACCAGAGAACGTTTGGAGCTGGAGTCTAAATGGATATGGACTCTAAAGTGCCATTCAGTTTGTAGAGGATTGAATATAGATGAACCCTTTATAAGAAATCTCCCTTTTAGCAACTAGTGTATAGCTAGCTATGCGCACACTCTTTATTCACTTTTCTAGGAATACTGTGCATGTTCTTCAAAAGATGTAGCTAGGTTTTCCTGTTCACAATTGTACAATGGACTCGTTCGGAATCTCGAAATGGTCACGTGATCAGGGAATTCGCTCATTTCCTTTTCATGGCTGAAAACAAAAGAGAATGGAAATTATCCCCTCTCGCCGAGGGACCAACACAGCTATTGATGACGTCATTTCCGGACATGTTTAATGACCCATTAGAGAAAGCAACAATGAAATCGCAGTTTCCGGACATTTTTTGCCTTACCGCTCCAAACAAACGTGGAGCGCTTCCAACAATGGGCAGTAGTACAAGAAATAGGATCTTTAAAATAGCCGTAGTGCAGGGGAGTCTGAAAAAATTCAAAATTATGGCACATTGGACCATTTTATGTTGGTCTGCAATGGGTGAGCCGACCTCACGCATTGAAACCGGAATTCCCTCATCACGTGACTAAACTAAAAGATTCAGAACGAGTCCATTGGGTTGTTATTTTATTGTGCATGTATTTAGGGTATTCCTGTAATTCGCTCTTTAGTATTAAACCTGATGTTTTTGGTCATCCTACGTAATCAAAAGGAGAGCACAATTTGTTTCCAAAGGAAAAGACAGCACAATTTTCGGTGATGTCACACCTAGAGATCAATATTAAAAAAGCTACACACAGCAAAGGAATAAAAAAAGACTGGGAACTGAAAAATCTTACATTTTTATTTGCCCATTATAAATTAGAAGATGAACAATTCTAACTCTAAAAACATACTATTTTAATTATTTTTAGAAAACATTGAAAACCCTCTCATACACAATAAACAGATCATTTGATTGATATTTTTTTCTGTACACAGCAATACCCTATTTACATTTTTATATATTTACTTTGTTGCCCCGATGAAGAGTCAATTTAACTTGAAAATTTGGCATTTACTAGATCTATTTACATAAAGATCAAGTTGTTTATATATGTTATTTGCTTTTCTTGAATTGTTTAGTTAACTGCCGGTGAGACATTTTTATTATATTTTATAAAATGATATGTGCTACACAAATGACGATGATCATAAAAAGATTACAATAGAGCCAGTTTGAGAAAGTCGATTTTTTTCACTGTTTTCCTCTAATCTGAACACGCCAAATCCGATGGAAAAGGTTAAAATAATCTATCTTGAATAATTGAAAAAAAAACGCCTTCAGGACGAGCCCTCCTCAAAAATGGTGGTCATGCTGTGCCAACTCTTTAAAAAATAATAATAATCATGAAATGACTTAGAACCAGTGATACTGATAGAGACAACTCACCATAAAAATGACGTTAGGGCTGGTGATAGAGCCAGCAATGGCCGTGCCCACTGTGCCCACCAACACCACTGTCATGACAATTGCGTAGATAGCGCTATAGATGGCCCCGACCAACAGCTGGGTGTCACTTCTCAGGTAGATGCACACCATGACATAGCCCATGGCCGGGATGATGGCCAAGCAGTAGGACTGGACCACCGTGATC
Organism: Peronia peronii; assembly: GCA_039654565.1. Lineage (NCBI taxonomy): Eukaryota > Metazoa > Mollusca > Gastropoda > Systellommatophora > Onchidiidae > Peronia > Peronia peronii. The sequence continues at coordinate 4,510 of JBCEWB010172378.1, read as the reverse complement.
TTGAAGACAACCTGCGAAAGAGATATTGATAATTTTGCCCACTGCAGTGCTGGTTTAATATCTAGATGTATCGATATGGGCCATTGGTATACAACTCAACACAGGTTGCACTTTAAATATTTTCCACACAGTATACAATCTGCAACTAACATGGCTCTCCATCATATATCATTTAGGAAATCAATTGTCATTCGATAAAAATGAACATATTCTCTTATCACAGAAACCCTAATACTCGAACACTTTCTGTTGACACTATTATACGTAACCCCCTCAGATTCATGATAGCTTTCAAAGCAAAATTGATGCACTGTCCTTTGGCAGAACTGCATATTCATAAGCTCACCCTGATATGATTAAAATTGTGCTGGCTTAATATTGGTGTGCCTTAACAGTGGATGTTCTAACAGTATTTTCTCAAATAAAATATCCAAAATGATCTTTGCTTCCAGTCTTTTGAAGCCATCCTTAATTGTATCTCTCTTATATCATTTTTGGGTTATAGTGAGCTTATATTTCATTTTTCTAGTCTATAGTGACTGAGTCTCGATCCGCATTCATAATTTTTATCTACAAATTAGATGTTCATCAAAGAGAGCAATAGACATGCACTGGATCAGAATAGCCTTATTCCCAGTTTTTTTTAAACCACCTTGAAAATAATTATCTTATATCGCTCTTTAATTTATACAAAATATTGAAATTTATGAAGAAAAACTTAAAACAGATAATTGATACCCAGACTGTATTACAGAATCCCGACCATCTCTTTTTTCGTTCCCCTCGTTCTGTACCCGAGTCTCTCTGTTTCATTTTAGCTACATTTCATGTTTACATTATTAATGTCACAAGAGCCAGAGCTAGCCTACCTGATATGCCCCTGCCATCATGAGCAGAACGGTGGCAGGTCCAAGCAACGTGGATACAAACATCAAAGTTTGATAGAAGATATATAGACTGCTCATGTTGTCGTTGATATGCACTGTTTTGCGCCAGTTTCCTGCAATTTTGTCGTCAGGGTTTTCATTTGACAATAAATGGCTTTATGTCACAGTTAGGGCGTAGTCAGCATTAATGACTGCAAGGATGGTGAAAGAAATAGGATTAAAGAAGAAGAGATTGATCGAGATAACCGCCTCCAGGTGGTTGAAAGACGTTTATAGAGCGTAACGTAGGAAGAGACTGAGGGAAAAATAGAGATAAGAGAGAGAAGGACAGGCAGACACTTTAGACAAAAAGACAGACATACAAACTGACAGGTAGACGGGCAGACATTACAGGTAGAGAGATGGACAGACAGATAAATCGCATACTAATCAGATCAGCACTAAATTAGCTAGCGATTGGGAGTTGATGATGATTTGGAAATGCATTGGGTTAAAGGCCAGCATCGAGGTAAATGACCTTCTTTAGGAGCCATTAGCGTACTATGAATAAGGACGAAACAGTGCCTTATCACATTTGATATGCGGCTTCTGAAAATTAGGTTTTGGGACTAAAATATCGAAATTTTGCCGTTTGTAGACACTTTGACCTCTAATGATATCAGAAAAATATGGATGGAGTCAGAAACATACATTATGGTTTATGCCCCAAAACGGCACAAACACGGCCTATGAAAATTCATTTGCGATTTTCTCAATACGTATGTTTTCTTCACATCCTTCTCTAAGGCTTTTTAAATTCTGAACCTACTTCACATTTTGAATATATCGTTTTCCATAGCATGTGATTTAACAGCATGCATCCTTTTTGTTGAATTTCATTTATGTTTCTGATGGGAAATTGAATATTTGGTGGAAAATTGGGAAAAAATTACATCTGTCAATATACATATTTCAAAAATGTATAACAAACATTGTATCACCTATAAATAAAAACCAAATGCATATCATCTTTAACACAGAGCTATGGTATTCATGTGCAAACTTTCAAATTATTGCATTCGATACTCTAGGAACCTTAGGCTATTGAAAATAGCTCATTTGCAAAACACAAAATCCACTATGGCGACATTGTCATGGCGACCGGATGCACGACAACATATTTTTCCACACTTGTCCTCTATTTGCGCATGCTGAATCCGAATTTGAAGCGTAAAAAAAATCCTCATTTCAAGCATTCAAAATCACTCTCAGGACCCGCATCTGACTTAAAATTTCGTGAGTTTAATTTTTGGAACACGAAGTATATAAATGGACTGAGACTTTTCTTTTCTCTTCTTCTTTCTTTTTTCCTTTGTTTGCTTATCTGTTTGTTTAGTTAGTTGGTTTCTTTCTTTCTTTCTTTCTTTCTTTCTTTGTTTCTTTCGTTTTTTCTTTCTTCTTTCTCACTATCTTTCGCTTTTGACTTTTTTCTGTCTTTACTCTCTCTGTTTTCCCTCCATTCTTTCTTTCATTTTTTCTTTCAGTCTTCCCGCTCACTGTCTTTCATTCTGTCATCTTTCTTAATTGTTTCATTACGCATTTGTCCCTCTGGTCTCAACCAAGACAAGATTTGATTTCGGAAATAAACTTAAAATCATGTCTCATATCAGTATTCTAAGATCTATACTTTGCACACCTAATATTCTTTTATCTTATATTTTATTGCACATAATACAAAAGAAAATAAACCAAAAAAAAAAAAAAAACTTACCAAGCAGATCAAGCACATTGGCTAAGGTGGACGGTCCCCAGCGCCTTCTCTGATTGAAGAACTCATTGAAAGTCTCTGGTGCCTGAGTATAGGCATCCGCCGCCGCGCAGTAATCAATACGGTAGCCTTGTTGTAGAAGCAGGGTACTTAACCACCGATCCTCGCCTATTCGAATGGGTTAAAACTGAAATTATTTTCTCATATAATACATTTGTTGCTCTTTTGCTCTCACGTTTTAACGGAATCCCCTCCTCCCGCCCTCGTCCATGCCCCCCCCTCCTTTCCAACCCTCCAGAAGCTTTATATTTTATTCTGAAGTATGTTCGTTTTATTTGTTTGTCTGTTTCTTTGTTAACTTTATTTCCCTTCTCCTTCAAGTGATTGACTGAGTGACTAAGTGAGTGAGCCAGTGAGTGAATGAGTGAATGAGTGCGTGAGTGGAGTGAGTGAATGAGTGAGTAAGTGAGAGTGAGTGAGTGAGAGTGAGTGAGTGAGTGAGTGAGTGAGTGAGTGAGTGAGTGAGTGAGTGAGTGAGTGAGTGAGTGAATGAGTGAGTGAGTGAGTGAGTGAATGAGTGAGTGAGTGAGTGAGTGAGGGAGTGAGTGAGTGAATGGTGAGTGAGTGAGTGAGTGAGAGAGAGAGTGAGCGAATGAGTTTGAGTAATAAGTAACTGAGAGACTGAAGGAAACAGGGGGGAGAGGAGAAAGAAAAAATGTGTCCGAAAGTGACTGAATGAGAAAGGAAGAAAGGAATGAGAAACGATATCACCCCACTTTGTGAGAGTTTACCTTGGTCGTACTGCACGAAATGACCAGCCTCTGTGGACTTGGTAGCGTACATACGGGCCACGTTGTCATCCATCAGGGCCGAGCCGCGGAAGAGGCTGAAACAGCCTGGTGCACACATTACACAACCAAACACATGTTCTGTGGACTTCTGCAACCAGTGGCCAATGGCGTATTCGAACTGTTGGTACCACACGATAGGTCCTGAAAAGAATGCATACAATATCAGTATAGAGGTGTCTATGCTAAAGTATTATGTCAAAACGTTTATTTTTCTCAAAAGTGCCTTTCCGACAACATAGCAATTTTGTTATGCGATCTTTTTTTAGGCATAGTGACCAAAATGTACCCTGAAGGATTACGTGGTGTAATAGATTTTCTATTCAGACTGTGGAAAGTCAGATTTGAGTAGAATAGAACTGCTTAAATTGGGATCGAAATGGAGTTTTGTAAAGCACAGTAGTAGAATATTAACAGTCTGACGGTCACAACTGAGGCACATAAGCCTGGGCTATAGCCAGGCTCTGAAGAAGCAAGCAGGCCAAAACATTATGATGTACACCAAATACGTTTGACTTCGTTACACATTTTTTTGCTCTGCGGTCTCCAAAACCCGAAAGAAACAGTTTTAAGTAGTTACTGTATTTTTTTGTGAAAGAACAAAAATGCTGTACGCCCACAAAATTAAAAAAAAAACTTGTTGAGGACAACCCTGCTTGAGAAAAATATGTCAGGGATAACAGCCAAGACAGAGGGTGGGAAAGAAGTGGGAGGGAGAGAAGGAATGCACCCTTCAAGCTTGAGCACTGTTATCCACTGTTTTTGCCTCTGTGAGAAAATCAAGATCCTTTCTTATTAAGGGGGCAGTGGGGTGGGGGCGGGGGGGAGGGGCAGCTCGCGTCCTGGAGATGATTTTTTAAAAATACTATTACAAATAGACTATTTTAACCTTTTTCATCGAATTCGACATGTTCAAATTAGAGGAAAAACGTGAAAAATAAGGTTTTTTAAAAAAAATATTCTAATTGATTTCTTCTTCTTTTTTTTTTTTTTTCTTTTTTTCTTTTTTTTTTTTTTTTTTTAGCAAA
>JBCEWB010172368.1:0-10183 GCA_039654565.1 Peronia peronii | reverse complement strand
ATAGATAGATAGATAGATAGATAGATAGATAGATAGATAGATAGATAGATAGATAGATAGATAATGAGAGAAAGAGAAAGAGAGAGAAAGAGATTCTCCGATGACAATGATCCAGTTTATGCTCAGCTCAGCCGGCCGACCAGTGTAAGAAGAAAACAAACAAAACGCATGTATGTTGAAGACGATCTTAATTTTTCGTGATCTCACACAAGATAACCTACTTGTAGTGAATCATAAAAGACTTGCTCTGGTGACAGGTGGCATGATTTTAAAATGGATTTGCGGGATCCACGGTATACTTTTTTCTTTTCTTTCTTTTTTTTTTTTTTTCAGTGAAGTTTTGGGATAGACCAGTGGTTCTCTAACTGTTCGAGTTACCGCCCACTTGGCCTTCAGAGAACTGCACCGCTCTCCAATCCGGAGAATTTATTTCAAACTTCTCTTGGGGATTCATAAAATACACGCCCCCAAGTTCTAAATTGTATCATCTAATGTTAATAGAGTTGACAGAAACGTAGTTGTAAGAAGTTTTTTTGTTTTTTTTTCAATATAAATGGACGTACATATATTAATGTGTATTTGATGCTTGGTCAAGAGCTCTTCAATACTGGGCTTCATGGCGGTAAGGCGAAGTCGCAGGCCTCCTCTCGTCACAATATCCAAGCGATTTTCAAGCCATTCTCCAGCCACCCTCCGCTCCCCCCTGCCCCCCCTCCCCCCTCACCTCCACCAACGCATCCCTAGACTTTTCAGCGTTACCTTGGAAGCTCTCGTCGATACAGCCGGCCCCCTCCCAGACGGTGGTACAGCCCACATTGAGAACTACTGGTAAAGACCACTGGAAGTATGTGTTTTTTTGGATGTGGACTTAAAGGCATTTTGGTGACTATCGACCTCTCTGGGCTGAACAGATACCCTCCTGGATTATTCAACCTTAACTCTCGCCGTGGCTGCGTGGTTAGGCGTCCGCTACTCGGCAAAAAACTCACGTGCTGGACGTCGTGGGTTCGAGTCTCGGATCCTACCATCATGCATTGGGAAGGTTTTGAATATTAAAACCTGCATTTTTTTTCAGTGACTCATGAGTAGGGAAGCCTGACGTCTAAGTCTTCTCGGACAACGACGAATACATTTCGGAAGTCCCGTGTGTACGTTACATCCGTTAAAGACCATGGCAGTTAAAAAATGAGATAGTAGGCGGAGATGTGGCCGTAAGGGGCAAAATTACCAAATTCCAATTTCCAGCCCACAAAACATGCTGTCCACAAACTGGGCAGGCACTAAGGCCGAGATCATCCCGATTTCTTTGCATTAAAAGGTTACATGGTCTGACTACTTTTCGACAAGCAGATATTTCTAAACCCTATTCGCTTCTATTAGAGACCATTGTAAATATCCATTAGGCACCTAATAAAATTCTTACCGATTGGGATAAAATGATAACGTTTTCATTCCTGTTGTTCTCTTTTTTTTTCTTCGCCTTTCTTAGTTTTTCCTTCGTGCCGCAGTGCATTTGTGTGACTTTCATACTTTAGCAATAGATTTGTTCCGACCAAGCAAAAAAGCTAGAAATCCCGGCGTCTATTTTCAGTAGCGGGTACAAACACTCCAAACTGTTCACAAGTTTGCCTCACTTTTCGATTTGACACTGTTACGTGGGTAGGAAGTGTATGACTAAAACTCTTCGCTGTGAGCCTATTGAATCTAGACGCCCTCCAAATAATAGTAGTAGTGAGTAGTGTTAATGATTTAAAGACATAGGAAAATGCCGGATGTACTTCCACGTCGGGTTTTCCCAAAATCTTGTGTTCTACTACTGTTGTTTGATTTCGTGGTGGAGCGTAACACATAATTAAGTGTTCTATTTTTAGCAGGGGATACAAACACTCCGCCGGGATTTCCACGTCTGTGCTTAATCGGGTATGAACTATTAGGTTGCCTCTCTCGGCTGATGATCAACGTCATTCATATTACCTGAGTTTAAAAAAAAAATCGTATTTTTGCAAGCAAAGTTTTGGAAAGAACTAGAAAAAATACTCCCCCCCCCCTCCCTTTCCATCTCCCTTGTCTCCTCTCCCCCATCCCCTGCTTCCTCCCCCCCCCCCCCAACCCGCCGCCCCGAAAAAAAGTGCCCTTTACCTTTAATAAGCTATAGAACAAAGACATCTACCCAATCTAATCTTAAGGCAATATTTATGAATCCCGTCCATAATTTAAAAAAAAAAAAAAAAAGAAAAGTCATATCATTTTCCATTCCGACAACAAAAAGACATTCAAGTAGAGTCAAGAAGGAAGAGCATCGAGTTCTTTCTTTGTCCTCTTATGTTGCTTCCTTTACATTCCTACAAAGGATACGTTCCAACTAGAAAAAAAAAAACAAGGCAGACACTCTTTCTCTCTCTCTCTCTTGTTTTAAAACGTTTACTAAAAAAACAAAAATAATGTTCAACACTGGATGATTTTCCTCACCTTTTATGAGCTTGCCACGGTCAAATTGCCACAAAAAAAACGTACTAGGCAATAATTGTTTATATAGCATAGTTGACATGGAAACGTTGCCTTCTAAATAAGATAATGTTCGATGTAAATAGACTTCCTGAAATGTTAATGCAATGACTTGAAATGTTGAAAATGCATTTCATTACAACTGAATAGTAAACAGCCAAGAGCTCCTTCGGTATAATTTTAATGTATCTCTGGAAAAAAAAAAATGAAATCTTTATATGATCGAATTGTCCATTTCACCTTTTTTAAAAATGTGTTTGCTTTTGTCTGTTTGTTTGTTATGTTGATGTTGTTGTTTTATTTTGGGTGTGTTTTATTACCTAATATTTTCAGTCTTTCAAACGCTCTGTAAGTTTTACAAAATGCGTATAACTTTTTTATTATTATAATTATGCCAGATTACTTTTACAGAAGTTTCAAAAGAAAAACAAACAAACAAACAACAAAAACAACAACAACAAAAACAACAACAACAACAATAACAACAACAACAACAACAGTAACAACAACAACAAAAACAACAACAACAACAACAATAACAACAACAACAACAACAACAATAACAACAAAAACAACAACAACAAAAACAACAACAACAACAATAACAACAACAACAACAACAGTAACAACAACAACAAAAACAACAACAACAACAACAATAACAACAACAACAACAACAGAGGCTGCTTAAAGATGTATGAAAAAAACAACAACAAAACATTAAAATCAAAGGGGAAAAATGTGAAGGCTGTATTTATTTGACTGTCATGATTTTTAATAGTACAGAAGAAATGTTGTAGACTACTTGATCCTCCGTCAGATTATCGCTTTCGTCTGAGATCTACACTGACTAGAAGTTTATAGTAAAAGCATTCTTCTGAAATACCGCAGTTCCTTAGTCTAGAAAGCATACAGAGACAAATGGTTTGTGTGTGTGTCTGTGTGCGTATTGTTTCTGTGTGTGTGTGTGTATATGTGTGTAACTTCGTTAGCCCAATTAATATAGGTAGCTGGTCGTACATGGTCGTAATCGTATTAACCCTAAACGTGTCATGAGAAATTACAGAGGTATTTGGAACTCTAGGGTGAGATCGATTCCCATTCGACGATATAACATTTCAGCCTTAAGGATGATACACACAGTTTTCCTGTAATATATAATGATAAAAGATTATTTGTGAGACTATTGAAGGACTTCAAATTGAAGTTCATGTTCCACCAGATTGTTACCTGGATATTTTCAGGGTTAAAAATATGTGCACTTAAATGCGTCTTTTGATTAACCATAATGAGCACGTGAGCGCGAGGCATGTGCACGAGTGTGTGAGTGTGTTTGACTGCATTGTACGAGTATGTGCGTGACCTCACATGTATGTTATATGGGTGCACGTATGTGTCTGTTTATATGTATGTATGTATACTTGTACGTATGTGTGAGTTCGGGTGCGAAGACAGCTTGATGTCAAGCAATAGATCATACCTGTGCTCACTGTCAGGCGAACGTTTACCTGCTCACAGGTGGGAACCAGCAGCGCCAGGTCTAACGATACCCGTGCGTATGACGCAATTCTCTAAGTTCATTTTGTCCTTCGCATAACTTGCCCCACTTTCTGTCCATCCGTTCCAAAGAGGTTAATGGTCCATCCTTCCCTGACCTCGTTTTTTGAAGTGAGGAATGGAAAAGGCAGCGCTATAATCACCAACCACCTATGCCATTCCGCTTTTTCTTCGTAGAACCTATCAGCTTCAGCAGTATGCCTTCGTCTAATCTTTTCTCCTCCCTTCTTTCTCTCTCCCTTTCTCTCTTTCTCTCTCTCTCTCTCTCTCTCTCTCTTGTGCATGTCTATCCTTGCTCTCCCAATTGATCTATAGCGAGCAGATATGTAACGTATGTTGACGATGTCAGTAATCTCTAGCAAGCCGAGGACCGAATAACTCATACTGTTTATACCAGCTTCATACATCACTCAGGCATATGCTTTTTATATTATTATTATTTTTATGTTCGGCTTTGCTTTTCAATCCCAAGAAGTAGCATTATCTCGGCTTTATGTGCGTGCTCAGATCGGGGTAGAAATTCGAAAAGTTTGTCCAGGCAGTGGGCTCTCTGCCTACTCTTCACCAGATGTTTAACTGCAAAAGGTTCTGTAATGTACACACCAGACATCTCAAACTTGTTCTATTCTCAACCAAACTCTGCTTCCCCCCCCCCCTCCTCCCCCACCCACGAACCCCCGTCCTCTCAATGAGGCCTAGTTTCTTACTTACATAATTCTCACACTCTTAGATAATAACAACTCACACTCTCTCAGCAACTTTACCTTCACAAACACACGGATAGCCACACACACGTACAGACACATGCGCGTTCGCACACGCTTACAGATATAACACCTTTACCTCTGTACGAATACATCCTGAATTCGTTTCTGAGAAGAAATGACGCGCTGAGAATGAGCTCAATTCTAGGGCAGCCAATAATTAACTCCCGGCTTTATCACAAACAGGAGGTAACAGCCAGTTGTTTACGACGTACCCACGATCATGTTGGACAAACAGAGAGGAATGTTAGGGTTGTCTTGTCGCAAGACCTGAAGATCTTTCAAAACTATCGTTGTAATGCTGCGCAAATGCTAACACGGTCTGGTCCACAAAAAGAAAACAAGCAAACAAAATTTTAAAAATCCCTGATTTCAGACAGAGGTAATACATAACTTTATTGTTGTCATATTCTTTAACAAACATTCTCTGCTACAGAAACAGTTGCATGATTTCATGCAAATTTCATGTGATGTAGGCTAATTAGACTTTAAATTTTCATGTGGTATTGGGTGTAAAGGCATCCTATGTGTCCCGCTTTTGTTATACGAAAATATCAATACGATAGTGTTTAGCACTCTCTAGACTCGCTGCGGCATATGTTGTTTGTTTGTTTGTTTGTGTTGGGATTTGACGGTAGCCTACATCAGCACGATTATGCCTAACACGGTGTGTACGTTTACTCGTCAAAAAACTGGCCAAAGTAGAAATATATAAAATATAACGCTGTACGGACGATACGTTTACAAGTTACAGATCTGCTTCAGTTAAAAGATTTTTTTTTTCAGCTAATCCAGGGTTGAAGGAAATCAAGCAAAATTTTGTTGTTAGCGACTCTGTGAATACCATATAAATCAGTACGTTTGAATTTGTTTATAGATATTAGAACTTCTTGACATGAGGGAGTATTTTATTTTTATGGCCCCTCTGAAGGCTAAATATGAGTCCATAATATACTGAGAGCAGTCCATACTCAAACATTCGATGTAGATTCCGATGCTGCAGTGCAGCCATCAACAAAATGCCTTCACAACAGTTACTGTTCCCTTCGTACAGTGATTTGTTTGAAAGGTCAATTGCAGTATAGCTGATTCGCATTACAATCATGATTTTCCTTGCTATTCGTGAATGATTAGCTAGTTCTATGATAACGAATCATCGTATATCCGAATAGCTGATAAACTGAAATTCTAAGATTTTGTTTGGTTGTTTGTGTTTGGATTTGTTTTTTTGTTTGTTTTTGTTTGTTTGTTTGTTTGTTGTTTTTTTTTGCTATTAGCACGACCACAGCTAAAAGGAAAGTGAAGAAAAGATAGACTTCATTAATTTGTCCTCAAAAGAAGATTCCTTTCACAGTTGATGAGATACAATATATAGAATTATGTAAGACATGTACATTACAGGCAGACAAAAATATCACTCACAGCATTAGAACAAGACAGATTCCAGGAACCCTGACTCAGCTGACAAGCGCATCGCTGATGGCAAAAATGAATTTCTGTAAACGCTCACGTTTAGGTCTTACATGCAACAAACGTCCAGTTCTTTCGGAACGGTTTCATTTATTATTGAGTGGGTGTATAAAGTCTTCCTGAATTATGTTAAAATTGATATATTGCACTGGGCGGCAACTAAAAATGATGAGGCATCAGTATGGTAATCACTGTTCAGACTCATCACTGTAACTTTTGTATCTTAACTCTAAAAGGCTGAAAGGCAAAATACTTCCCCATCGTACTTTGTCCTGGATTTTTCTTCCTGACTGACAACACACAGTGTACTCTCTGTAGTAAAAATGTACTCGTAATATATGAACCGAAACTGCCATGTCAAAAAGATGACTAAGCTTATTTACAGTATCGTAGAGACTGCTGACACTTTAGCCTCTTCTGAAGATGGTTTAGAAGAAAAAAAAAAACAGTCCATGCCATGTAATGTTATTCACCCGTCTGTTCATCCATCCATGCATCCTTAATCATCCACCATGCGCCCACCTGTCTTTAGATCAACAGGAACAAAAAGAGCACTGAGATCGAGAGAAGCGTCAAACATGGCCACTCTAACATCCGCTTACATGCAATATTGTGTCCGGTTTGAGTGGGTGAACAATTCACTACTACAGGCTCTTCTTATAAACCCGAAATAAACAACAAACATCTGTGTTATGTCCGGGTAAGGTGGAGGAGACAATTTCCACAACAAGCGTGTAGACTGAGATAAACATCCGCTAACTTACATATCACACGTCATATGTCTAGTTCGTATGCAAAAACAAGTCACTATTACAGCATTAAAGCTAGAGCAATCATTATCTGACAATCAAGTATATTAGATTTATGTGGAAGAAGTCCATAAACATTTGTGTACATATAGCAGATATCAACTGGAGACAAATATCCGTCATCTGATGACATAGGCTACATGTATTTCTCTCGTTAGAGTAAAAAATGATTCACTGTTAGCGGATGTCAAGTCAAACAAAAACATCTGCCATCTCATATAATCACTACGATGTATTCACTGAAACAAAGATCTTTTACTCCTGAGCGTTAGGAGGTCAGTCACCTCCCAGCTGATTAATATAATATATGTAATAGTATCACATGAAACAGAAATCTGTCTGTTAACGTTTCTTCATGTGTGTGCAGTTTGAATGGGAAAAGGTGCAATTTTCTAACAGGATAATTAATTTGGGCCGTTATCTGCTATACGTAGAGGTCTTCTATTTTGGGGAGAATATCATATCAATTTCCTATTTGTATATATAAATTGGAGAAAAAGAAAGAGAAAACAAACAAACAACTAAAACAAATCAAATCAAAACAAACAAACAAAAAACAAGAACAAAAACAAAAAACAAACAAACAACAACAACAACAAAGCTTTTTTGTCTTACAGACGTTCTGTGATTTATTAAGTGTGACAAAGATTCAATAACCTTGCACATCACAGAGAGGGTGAAGTAAATGTCCACTATCTAGCATAATACGTGTGTCCTTTATCTCTTCTTTCAATCAAGTACATCCTTGTTTTTACGTGATAATCCCTCACTAGTGTTATTGTCTCATAGCTTACCTGTACCACCACAACTTCCTGAGCTAATCTAGACTGTTCTGGATGGGAAGCACATTTGATGTACGAGACAGAAGCTTGACAGAACCAAACGTTCTAGAAAATCAAGGGTATTTTGTATAAAAGATTGTACACTTGAGACTTGCAATTTTTAAAAAAATTATTATTTTTTTTAAATGCAATGTGACTCATATTTGTTGTTGTTGTTTTTAATTTATATTATAGAATCCACTTCACTGTCAGACATAAATCAGACAGACCAGTTCGATAACAATAGCCTTGGTAAAGTAAGCTGAAATCATGATGGCGCACAGACCAATGAATGCCATACTTTAAACACGTTTTCAGTCCTAGTTTGCTGAGAGTAATTGGCTTAATGCAAAGACAATGATAAGATTGAGCAGGTTTTCTTACAGTGGCAATAAGAAAGGGAGGTTACAAGGTAACACCGTTTTATTTTTCAAATTGTCCTTTGTCCCTGAGGAGACACAACAAACTCACATTACATAAGTACAAACAACAAAAACATCAACACCAATGACGGCGATCTGCACCTTTTTTAGACCAGAATATTAATTTTGTTCAGAGTAGGATCGTAGCAAGTAAGTGTCAAGGCCAAAATAGCGCTCACAGCCTTGTTGCCGTATTGGGTCTATGACTCAAACAACGCCTGCTAGCATTGATTCTGATTAGAACTTGATGTTGTTCGTATACTAGAAGTTCGCACGTTTAAATGTGAATCAACGCTGGCAGCATTGTTATATCCTTTTTCATTAAGAATTAGGTAGTATACACATGTACTACCATCTCTGGATAACGAACTAGTAGAGTAATAATTTAAACAGCTAGTCGTGCAAAAAGATGAAAAATCAGATTCTACAAAATTAAGACCATTTGCGTTTTTCCTCTGGGAGGTTCATGTTTTCGGTCTAGATATCACTGCTGTAAGGTTATTCGCCACAGGACAATGCGCGTCTTTCATTCGGGTTCCATTCGTGTTATCCGCTGTAGAATCGCTCGAAGTATCCGCTGGATTTGTCACATTCCAAACCAATATCGACCAGTCACCCAGCTGGATGGACAAATGCAAAACAATATTATTATTACCGCACATATCTGGTCTGTACTGGTCAGTCAGTGACCTATATCCTCGCTGTGCTTTGGATCCAAGAGCTGGTCAATGAGAAGCTTAGGATTATCGGAAACTTTGACATTACATAAGGTATCTGGAACTACACGTACAGACTAGTAAATAACCTTGCCTGAGGACTGCTTCATACTGCGTGATCCACGGCGTCTATGCTTCGCTTTGATCCGGTAATTCTACCTGGAGTATTTTCAGATGTGTGAAGCATAAAAATATCCGAGTCCATAACTCTGTTGTTTTGTTTGTTTGTCGTTTTCATTTGGCAAATCATTAATGTTTGGCTTTCGTCCTAACAAACCACAGAGTCAGCCACGAGAGGTGAAAATCTGTTTCTCCTCTGCAGCAGAGAATTCCTTACGTGCCCAACCTGCCAGAGAATATGAACTACGAAGTCACATATCAGCTAGTATATATAACGTGTTTATTTCATGTATCTTTCGGGGGTCTTATGTACAGTGGCCGAGAGGTTAAAGTCTGCTCCTAGGAAAAAGAAACACGTTGCGCGTCTGAATCCTGCTGAGGAATGGAAAAGATTAGAACTGACTGCATTTTTTTGCAATGACTCAACTATTCCCTCGTTTCTTGGTAGGAAAGCCCGAGTTCTAGCCTTCTTGGATAAGGGCAAATAAATTTCGGAGGTCCCATGTATAATTTATGCACGTTAAAGAGCGCTATTCAGTTAAGAATCGGATGAAGAGTCGACAGAAACGCCACTGTCCAGACAAGATTTCCAAATTCCAAATGTCTATATACCATACCCACAAATTCTTCTCACCAACTGGGTAAGCACTTCAAGCCGAGGTAATTGAACTTTCTTAGCATTGAAAGGATAATAAAATAAAATGTATATTTATTTAACACGTTTTGATGCCAAGTTTCAAGAGGCTTCCCTTAATACGAATATCTTTATGGAACCATGACGTGTCCTGGAGAATATTAAGTGTTGCTTTGGCAGATAATGAAGTAGAAAGTATTAAAGATCCCCAGTGGTTAGTCTGTAAATCAGTGCCGACCACAGATAACTTGGCTGGAGATGGTGGGCAAGAAGAACCTTTTGATATTTTTACTGCTCTTGTACTTTTTACCACTTTTTATCATCATCGTCGTCGTCGTCATCATCATCATCATCATCATCATCAT
>JBCEWB010172346.1:0-10183 GCA_039654565.1 Peronia peronii | reverse complement strand
TGTATGTATGTATGTATGTGTGTGTATGTATGTATGTATGTATGTATGTATGTATGTATGTATGTATGTATGTATGTTTGCATGTTTGCATGTTTGTATATATGTATGTATGTAGGTGTGTATGTGTGTGCGTGTGTGTACTTGTGCTTGTGTCTGTGTGTGCGTGCGTGTGTGTGTGTGTGTGTGTGTGTGTGTGTGTGTGTGTGTGTGTGTGTGTGATACGTGAGTATGGATATGTAGATATGGAGGTATATATATAGACATATGGAAAGTGTCAATGTATGCTTGTGCTATGTATTCTTCACATAATTTTTGTTTCAATTATTTTTTTCTGCACACGTCAAAATATATTTCCCAATGGATCAATAAAGTATTCCTATTCGTATTCGCATTCGTTACAGCGCAGTTTCGATCCACACAGCCTATCATAGACTGAAAGTGAAAAAAAAGTAATCAAACTAAATCTGTGTAAAACATCGTCTGTGCGCTATTCTGAGAACCTAAAGTCCTTTACCATCTCCTTGCACTTGCACTTCAAAGTGTCCAAAATAATATAAATGTGTGCGACAGCATTTACATCTACCACATCTAACACCAAAAACCTAAAAAAAAAAAAATGGGATCTTGTTTGTTAATGTTGAACTGTAATTATGTCCATGTTGTTTTCTTCCTTTACACACGTTTTTACAGTAATACCTTATTTATTTCCTGCTCACATATTTACAGTTGAAATAATTTGACTTTTCTTCTATTTCTTTTGTACTTCATTTGTTTTTAATCAAATATGTTTTCTTTCCTTCCTTCTTACATCTTTGCCTTCCTTCTTTGGTGTGATTACTGATTAGCATCAGGTCTAATGTGTGGTAAATTTCAGTAGGACTTCTTTCAGTGCCCTTTTCGTATCAATTATTATCATTTATTTACTATGTTTTCGCCGGTAATTTAATCATCAACATTATTATTATTATTATTTGGAGGGTACATAGGCTCAATACGCTTTACATTTATTGTCTGTCACTCACGTGAAGAGTTTAGTCATGAATATCCGACCCATCTCGCGTTTTGTTCTCAGGGTCCAGTCGAGTTCCTGAGTACAAGCGTTGACGCCTCGCTTAATTGACACCATCGCATATTATAATTATTATGTGAGTTCGCAGTGGGGCCCGTCAGATTCTACTATCTATTAATAGTATGTCTATAGTGAAGAGGGAGTGGTTGAACGTTATTATAATAAACCAAAAGGCTCATAGAGTGGCAATAAATTATGGGAGTTAATGAAAAGATGATAAGTAAGTTAGATATTTTAACATCCCTTTATAAATGAGAAATGTGGTATAGCTTTATGTCCTCTACAGCTCCAAAACTATTGGAAGGATTCCCATAATTTGGGACTTGATAAGAAGGACAATTATATTTATAAAGTTACACTTTCATAGAGTGTATTTATATGAAAACATTTGTTTTTTTAAAAATATTTTTAAAAGTCTTCCCTGAAAAGTTCACAAACAATGAACATCTCATTGAAACCTTGTGCTACGACATAAGCGACTTTCTGAACAACCCATTTCTGCAGTTTTGTTGTTGTTCTTGTTAAGCTCAGTGTGTCATAAATGCAGTGATCATTTGTGTTAATGGTGACCAGTTTTAGGAATAGAAGACAGTCTTAGAAGAGCTGCTAGATCTTTATTAGTTGCATATTGTTGAACTCAACATGATCTCAGTTTATGCGCTTCACATTCATGCTTTTTCATAACATTATATGGATTCAGTATTTATCCAAATTTGAGAGTTTATTAATGAGTACGTTGGCTGAATGGTACTGAATACTGAAGAAAAATCAAAGACTAAAATTTGGCAATAATTATCTGATGTCCATTTGTAAATATTGGTGAAGAGGAAAATAATATATTCCATTTCTCTTTTATCGTGAACGGCATATTGTTTTTGATCTTGAAACAACTCTCAAACATGTCAGTAGGAAAGATATTGATGTAACTGGTCGTACATAATTTGATTTATACAATTTTGATTTTTTTCTTTTGGGGGGGGGGGGGGGGAGGGGCATGGATAGTTTTTCTGTTTGACAAGTCCCATTCATAGAAAAAAAAAAAAGAGACCAACTGACATTAGATGCTCACGTTTCCATAGTTTTAGATATCAGCCCACCTGGACACGCTTTTCCTAATTTCATATAAGCAAAATACTTCCTACACCTCTTTCATTTAAGATAAAAAAGTTCATCATTATATTTTGTTCAAAATAACACGCCTCACTCTTTCATTATCATAATTATTTTGCGTTTGAGCTTAAAAAGACACATTGTAGTGTTTTAAATTAATTGTTTGTTCGTCATATTTAGTCATGCACACGCCGCTGGTCCCTCCTTTCTCCTGTCTTCTGTCCCGCTCTCTTTTCTCTCTTCTTCTAAATACTTGATCAGCCTTCTTGACGTATAAACGTATCTTATTGTATTTGGCACAAGATAGCCGTGATCGTGCTGATGTGCCCTAACACAAACAAACAAACAGGCCACCGGTCCATTCAACTAAGTTCAGAGATTCAAGAAGGGCTGAGGGGTAAATGAATGAAGAAAACCATTTGCAACATAACTGAAGTATGAACGTATATTTTTACTTTATCGTATCGCAAGGCTTATCAAAGAATGAGTGAGAACGAACTTTAGTGCCATTGCAGTGTTTCTTTCATTGAATTATATGTACTGGGAACATTTAACAACTTCTCTAACGCTTTTAAAGTAATTGAGAAAACATGCTGAGCGTGCTTGGAGAGGACAAAATTTTGTGGATGTATCACAAATAATCAAGTATTTAAAACATATAGGCTTTGTGAACGTCAGAATAGGCTTTCTAGTTGATTATTCTGGTTTCAATTTCTTTCACAGTTTCTTAAAATTCGTTTACTTTTTTAGGCTAGTTTGCTGAATTTAGAGTGCACGATATTTATTTGAAAATGTAATTAAATTCGAGAATTCGGGGCAAAACTACCTAAAGATATAATATTTTAAAGAAATAGAGAGAAAAATAAATAAATAAATAAGATCCATTTATGATTGTTATTATTGTTTTTGTTATGTAAAACAGAACATATTCTGGTGAAACAATTTTCAGATTCTCTCTACCTCGGTTGCTTGATAATGTTAGAAATGCAAATTCAAACTGCTGAACGAAACAAGGAAGGGGCATCAATATTTTTCGGGAGGTAGCCACGGATAAGCAAGGCCATGAAAATTGGGAAGCCCTTATCTGATCGAAGACTCTGTCTCTCGCTGATACGACGGGACCCGTTGAGGTAGGAAGCGCCTCTCTCCTTGTTAAAATCAGAGCGATCTCTCTGTCATGAAGTGACGACTGGAAACCAGACAGATCAATGGAATTCGAACACAGATAGCACCTGCAACTACAGCATTAGGAAAACCTGTCAAAACACTTGGAGCTGATATACAAAGGATGGCACAATAGTATATTGTTTCTGTATGGGTTAAATATAATATGGATGTACACACATATGTATAGAATACATAATGATCATTATACATTTGCGCATTAATAATTTAATAAATAACATGTTTTCCTCCTCTGTTTGATTGACATATCGTTTGTTGTCCTAGCAATATACTCCTGGTCGTCATCGTGCATAAAGATGGACATAAATTATAGCAAACAATACAGTAAAGTTTGTAATTAATGTCCAATATATTAGTCTTCAAAGCAAATAGGAATCACACGTTTGCCATATTCGATTCTAAGGAGAATGCACCAGTCTGTTACTGAACATGGACTTCAGTGTCTTCATGATCCTTTGTTGATGGTAGTTTCATCCGTGTACAGGTTTCATTTCGAAAGGATGACACTAATACATATTTCTTCATGCCTTTCTTCTGCTTTCTCTCGGGAGCCAGATAGCCTGTAGTGATATGTCTACACAATCTTGATATTTAAAGTATGCATTGATCCGATTATTCTGTTACCAGTTTCGGTTATCCTTAATAAATGATGAACCAACATGAGCAGACGTGTAGGTAGGGAAACAATAATAAACAACACAATCCATGACTATATATGTATTATCTCCACTGGCCGTCAATATCGGAAGAACTTCTGGCGTCATCCTGGGGCGCACAATGCAGCTGAATAGCTGGAACATCCGAGTTCTGTGGCCGAGAACTGCGGCTTCTTTGCCAGGTTTTACAAGTACATGTGACCAATTTTCGGAAGGCGAATCGAAAATCTCTAGAGAAGAGAGCGTAGACACATGGATTCATTGCCGAATTACAATATCCCAACCAGAATGCCACAGAGAAGACCAGAGGAGAGATGCAGCTCTCACAGAAAGCACCGATCAAATATATGGTAAAAAAAGGCATCCAGCACAATATGAACGCTCCCACAATGATAGCTAATGTTTTCGCCGCTTTCTTTTCACGGTTGAACTTTTGCATGTGTAGTTTCATTGCGTTTGCAGGCTTCTGAGCGGAAAATCGCGATCGTTTGGGCTTGTGATCAATCTGCGAAGACCCCCTGGTGAGCACTACACCCGATTCAATGTTTTGAGATGAAGATGAGTTGGTGAGAGGAAATGAGTTATGAGGGGATGCTCTCCTGTGATCATTCATTCGTTTAATCCTCATTCTCCCTTCTCCGCATGAACTTTCATCA
Source organism: Peronia peronii (assembly GCA_039654565.1). Classification (NCBI taxonomy): domain Eukaryota; kingdom Metazoa; phylum Mollusca; class Gastropoda; order Systellommatophora; family Onchidiidae; genus Peronia; species Peronia peronii. The sequence goes on along the minus strand of JBCEWB010172346.1, from coordinate 5,507 downwards.
GAGTCCATAGATACACCTTGCGTACCGTAAAGTCTAGGCCTCGACTCTGTTCCATTCTGATTACCTTCAGAATTGATCACAGTGTCGCTCTCTTCCTTGGCTTGTTTGTCTCCTTTCCAGCTCGGAGTTCTACATCCTTTGTGAATAATTTCCATAGGAGGACTGCGGTTGGTGTTGCCGTTGTCCATGGCCTCACTGGCCAAATCTGTGAGCGTGACCAGGCTGGCGTCACTGCTTCTGGCCTTCCTGATGGAAGTCTGACCCACAAATCCTTCCCCGCGCCCCAGAGTTCTCATGTCCCTATCTTTGTCACAGCCCTCTCTGGGCGAGGCCAATACGTTTGAGCTGCTATGATGAAATCCGTGTGTAGATCCACCACTAACGCCACGTCCTCCTCGATGAATGCGAAGTGTTACTGAATTTGTTTTCAAACCATTCGAGTTCTCCTTTACAGAATACTTGGTTTTCAGCTCACCTTTTTCATATGCTGATATTGTCCTCATGGCTGCTCGATATATTTGGAGATAGAAAAACACCATCACCAGCATGGGAATGAAAAATGATCCTAGAGCAGCATAAATTCTGTAACCTCGAGAATTGGTTAGCTCACACGTGGTGATACCCAGGGAGTCAATTTCGTCCGAGCATGAAATGTTCTCACTCAGATTCAGAGAAGCATTGATCCTGTCACAAAGAATGAGCGGTATATCAGAGGGCAGTGCTGTGGTGATGGCAATGGATACTATTGTAGTTGTCTCGTTCGAGTCCAGCTGGTCCTCGCAGGAGTCATTCCAGCCAATCAAAGGTGGACATCCGATAATGAAGGAGAAGAGCCAAACACCAGCCACCAGAGTTTTGGCCCGGCGAGATGACATTAGACCTGGGTATCGGATTGGTCTGGTGATGGCAAGGTAACGGTCCAAGCTGATGCAACACAGGTTCAGAATAGATGCTGTACACAGCCAGACATCAACAGCTAACCACACCTGTCAAATAGACAAATGGAAACAAATCTAACAGTGAGATGTTAATGTTTATGTGTCAGTCTCAACACCGTTTCTATATATCATTCCTTATCTTGATGATCAAGTAAGGCCTTTCCGCTTTCTCTGCTATCTCTTTTGATTTTGTTATCTGTGATACACAATGGATCTCTATAACAATCAATCACTCAATCACATACTTCTTTGATCTTTGTCAGTAAAATTTAAAGTTTTCCATTCTTCTAATGTATGGCGTATCTTTTTTATATTTTAGTTTTCTTTTGTTCATTCAAATCTTGTATCTTCTGACATCTCTTTGTCGGATCTTTGTCGGGCCATTTCTTTCTTGTCGAATTTGTGTGCTTCTCATTTAACCCCCGATGATGTTACTCTTTCTAATACAAGGTATTGGAAACGGGGTGGGGGAAGCGGCAGTGTGCTTTAGTCCATAATGTGTTCTGGGTTATCTGGTGCACAAACTAGTGTGAACTATTCATCCATTGTATTTCTAGAGGTGGTTGATGAGATTATACTTTGATGTGCATTTGCCCTGACAATCTTAATTAAGGAACACTGATGCACTTTTCAGTCCTGAGAGGCCATACCACTGCCATTTAATAGTCTTACCCATACAGGTAATTGCAGTAATTTTCCCAGTGAGAAACTAAAACAAACAAACAAACAAACAAACAAACAAACAAAAACAATAGACGATAATTAAGTTCTTCATAAATTCAGTAAAGAAATCAATATTGCATAATCCTTATGACTATTATTACAGCAGTTTTGGCCTTAATGAGGTTAACAAACAAAACAAAAAAAAAAAGGAACCAAATTCTGCCACGCCTCTTTTGTACTTAGGGTGTTCTTACACATGCCATCAAACATCTATGTTGTTATATTGTGTTTCAGTGCTTAATAACAACAATGGCACGAGTAATAGTAACAGTTAGTAAAGATATTAACAATAATAATACCAACAGTTACAATAAAAACAAGAAGAAGAAGAAGAAATATCATCAACATCATCATCAGCAGCAGCAACAGTGGCAATGATAATGTAACTAGCCAAGGCAACGGCGATAGAAGTAACCATAACAGCAGCAGAACAACAGCCACAACCACAACAAATTCGAGCTAGGTTTACCATGGCCCCATCTGATAATGAAAATATTAAGGATGCAACTCCACGGCTGGTTGACAGGCAATCATTCATAAGCTCCTATTCAATAGAACAGCTGAATAGAGCAGTGGATAGACTCAGTGGTGAGTGATTGCGTCTGTAATGAAGTGTAAGAGAATTTGCCCTTTTGAATAGCAAATCGATAGCTTATTAGTGACCCTTCTGGTTTATTGATGTGATCTGCTGATCAATAATCTTATGTGAATGATTTTTAATTTCGGCTGCTGGGTCTTTGTTGATAACTTTGCCATACTCTTCCACCGACATGGTTCATTTCTTTATCCACCCAAGCTTTATCACAAAATGTGAGCAAAAATCTAAGACAGTACTTTTTTTTCCTCACAAAGTTGCAACATTTGTTTAAACATGTATTGATTCTCTATCAAGTACTTATAACAACAATTTAACATGGCTCTAAGTTTGTTATAAATATTATAAAATTGCAACTTTCGTTTGTGCAGTGTTTATTGATTTTCCCTTTTTCCTCAAATTTGAATGACAATTATTTCATATCTATTTTCTTGCGCTTATCACTTTGAATTTCTTCTTCTTCTTTTGATTATTTGCAATCTGGATTTCTTTCCTGACAATACTGTGAATCTCAAATGGGGCTATAACTAAGACAATATCTCACTCTCCATACATGAAAAGGCACTTTTTAAAAGCCGTTTTAAAACCAGTTTACATCCATATGTGTCATCAGGGACGATTCAATTTATTCCGAGCCGAGCGTTCACCACGACGGGGCACAATTCTAAAGCGCATCACTTCACTAAGATCTGTTTCATGTCAGGGATTTAATCAAATGCAGAATCAGTGGTAAAAATAATAACAACTAGTGACATAAAAAGATAAAAATTTATATGAGACCCGACAAGAGGAAATCAGACTCTGTCAATATTTGAGCATATAGAATTATTGCTATCACTGTAAAGCTTATTCATTTCCCTTTCTGTTAATGAAAAAAAAATCTTTGCTCTTTTCTTAAAAGAAATCGAGATATTGGCAATGAAATACGATGGGGCTGATCTGATGCTACAGCCTAATTTAGTGGGAAAAAAAGGCTGGTCAGTTTTTGTTAATCTTTATTAATCCTCGATTCGGCCATCGAATGTTACTAAATGCCAATCTTTGGACTTTAACTCAATATATTTTTAACAAATGTGACTCAAAATACATTTTTAAATGGGCAGAGAAGGTTTCTGTTTAAAAAAGTGTGCTTTAAAACGTCACTCATGGTTGAAAAAATCCTGATTTCACCTGTTGCTTCAGTTGGACGAATGCCTGATTTCATTGTGTCGTGTCTCATATCTATGCTCTGTCATCTCAGTTATTATGAAGTATTTCCTACATCCTAGCCCCAAGTCTCTAGATAGTATCAAGAGGACAGCGCCCTAAGAATACATTGCAGTGACAAATACTAATAATTTTTAACACTGTACTCGTAGCCAGAGTTGTTCATTTTTCTCTAATTTAGATAAAGGACTGAAACTGTCATACAACAGTTACTTGAACATTCTGAAGAAGAGACACGTTATGACATCATCCAGGCCAGTGAGGGATTAAAGTGAGGAAAACTATGCTTTACGTTCTATATACGTCTTTCAATCACCCGGAGACGGTTATCGAAAACTATGCTTATAATCACATGAAATTCAGGCATAGTTATCAAGCAGCTATTAGTCAAACAGTCCTTTAATTCTTTCTAGAAATAAGTGCTAATTTTCTGCTCAGTTGAAATAACTTTAGGCAATCAAAACCAGTGCTTATTGGTCGAATGAAAGTATATGGACACCAGAAAACAATGTACAATTGGCTCAAATTGTACAAGACAACCCCAAAAAGTGACCAGCCGGCTCAAAGAAAAGAACACAAGATAATAAAATATTTTTTTTTTAAAGATGCCAGCTGACTAACAACTCATGACAGCCAAAATCAATTGCCACAAATGAAAGTACAAAACAACCAAAAGCAAGGTCAGCTGGCTCAAATGAAATAACATCAGGCATCCAAAGACAACGCCAAATAATGATTGAAAAGGTAAGACGGTGATTTGTTCTCCGTTAACATAACCCCCTGTTCCTTCAAACATTAGGCCTAGCTGAGAACAATTTGATGATAAAAAAAATAAATAATAATAATAAAATTAACGCTCAGATTGGACAACAGTCTCTTGCATCGCTCACAGAAAGTTGGGAAACCCAGTCAAGCACAACCATTGACTGTTTGTTTAGCCTTTCGATGAAGCGGTAATGTAGATCTAGTTTCGTTCCAGCATTTCATGAAGTCTGAAAAACATCCTTTCCAAATAATGAGAAGATTAAGGCTCATTCAGGGTTTCGGACTATTAAATACGCTCTGTTGCGGATTTCCCTTTTATGCCGAGCTACCGAATTCCTTCCTCTAATCTTTCCTTCTTTAACAATTGTCCATCTGTTTGGTTGTTTATCTGCATATTTGTCTTTCTCTTTTTCCATCCATCCATCCACTCGTCTGTCCATCCATCCATCCATCCATCCATCCATCAATCCACCCATGTATCCACCTATCCATCCATCCCTCCAACCATCCACCCATCCATCCATCCATCCATCCATCCATCCATCCATCCCATCCATCCATCCATCCATCCATCCATCCATCCATCCATCCATTACTTCCTACATCCATCCAGTCATTCATCCATTTATTACATGGCCTATCAGTCTGTCTGTTCATCGATCTTCTCATCAGTCTCTCCATCTGCCTGCCTGTTTAAGTCTATGTCTGTTTATATGACACCCCATCTATTTATCTGTCTGTCACTCTGTCCATTTTTTATTCTTCCGTCCTCTCTTTCTCTATATCCCTTTCCCAACATTGCGTAGACCCTCCAACACAGAAATGAAACTTGCCAAGTAAAAAGTTTAAAAAGTTCGTACAGTGATGATTAGGCAACTCACCATTACAAGTGGCTACCTCCCTTCCTAGGCCCTCCCCCCCTCCCTCCTTCCCCTCCAACACCAAATCTCCCACTCTTCACGGATTCCCAGAAAGTTGGAGGTCGAAGAGCAGCCAAGAGCCCCTAGCAATTTGTACTTCGGGTTTTCAAGAAAACCTGTGTTTGAGAGCAAGATAAGAGATGAGGACTGAAAGTAAGCCAAGGATATGAGACAACAGTGTGGTCTGTGTTGGTTCTGTATCGCTTTCAGCTAATTCACCTCTCCCTTGTTCTGGTCTTCAACATTCACTTAAACACATATAGGCAGGTGAAGGTTACTGACCCTTTCAGATAGATAGATAGATAGATAGATAGATAGATAGATAGATAGATAGATAGATAGATAGATAGATAGATAGAT
>JBCEWB010172345.1:0-25453 GCA_039654565.1 Peronia peronii | reverse complement strand
TAGATAGATAGATAGATAGATAGATAGATAGATAGATAGATAGATAGATAGATAGATAGATAGATAAATAGATAGATGGAGAAGGGAATACATTTTTTTTCTGTTTTATGAGCGGCAGCGCATTGTAAGTCTTACAACGAAAGGCATTTCTAGTCTGTTCTGTTTTGCCATGTGCACTGCAGATCAATACTTACCTTGAGCCCGAACCCTGATGGTCTTCTCGAAGACATCGCACGGTGAAATGTATTAGATTTGCGCGCTTCCTTTCCACAGCTGCGATGATCCAAGGTAAATAAGTCAGAAATAAAGATGTTTACAGACAAGACACATATGTGACGCGTTCCTTATTTCCCCTGATAAAGAATTCAATTTCATTTTCTCCTCTCTACGCTACAAAATTTCTTCTGTCTATCTATCAGCTAGGCAAATTCTAAACAGTATTTTTCTTTTTGATTTTAATGACAAGATTTGAGAGATCTGTCACGGCTATTGGAGGAGAAAAGTTGTCACTATTTGCGACGCTGATTTTTATATGATGCATTTTTATTAGCAAAAGAATGGCATGGTTTCACTCCGAAATTGAAAAATAATACTCGTGGATAAATCCTATAGCATTAATCTGTCTGTTTGTTTGTCCCTCCGTTTGCCTGTCCGTCCACCCATTCTTCCATCCATCATCTCTCTTCTGTCTATCTCTTCATTCAATTTACTGTTTTCCACATGATAAAGAAATACAAAAACGAAGTGGCTAACCGGACTTAAATCCTGTTAGCCCTCGGGTCTATTCGGACTTACTGTCTCTCTCCCCCCTCCCCCCGACCTCTGAATCATCATTTTATTCAACGTGTTCGTTATGCTGTATGATATTTGATATATACGTGTATAAAAAAAAAAAAAATAATAATACTATTGACAAAAAAAAAAAAAAAAAAAAAAGGGAAGCGTCTATTGTAGCCTTTTTATATCCCCGATCGGGATTTAACCGATTTTCATTTTGGCATTGTTTTTTATACCCATTTCTGAAAGCAATTTGATGTCTTCTTTCTATATTTCCACAAAATCCCAATATTGGTGCAATTCTAACTTAAATTTGCATCGCTGATGAGAAGAAGTGAGAAATAGAGGACCGAAAACAAGATTATTGCCGATCCGTATCGTTTTGGACTAGATCCATAGTATTACATGTATAATGTTAATTTTTACCAGGAACTCACAGTCATCTTTGACCGAATGGGCAAGTGACCAGACTGATATTTTGATCAACCCGGATTCCAGTCTCAACTATGCCGCTTATATATTTATATATATACATATATATGTAAATACATGTATATAATACACAAAAATTAATGTGTGTGTGTTTGACATAGTTTTCGTGTTTTTATGTACAATTTGGAGGGGTTAAATTGAAGGAGATGCTTTTGCTAGATACATCTTGCATAGGCCTACGTCATCAACTGAGAATGAAGGATTCATCTCCAACTCCAAAGCGTCTACAGCTACATTTTCTACATATAATTTCATGTCTGTTCCTTGTGTCGTGTGTGTGTTTGTGTCTTTTTCACAGAAAGTGTTTGTTTTTTTTTTCTGCCTTTTTTTGTTGAGGATGTAGTTGAAGGAAATGTAGAATGGAGAGATCTAGATCTATATCTAGACCTCATTCAGTTTTTCAACTAAAAAAAGATGGTCGTCGTTGATGATAAACCGAGACCATCATTTACTGATTAGCATATTTTTAGCTAAAACTTTTTAAAGCTGCATGTACATGCCTCCCATTCCCTCCCAAAGGAACACAACACGGACTTAAAACTTCACAGCTACATGACAAATTCAAACAATGACACAAACTGAATATGTCCGGCTAGGCTTTGAGACTACATGGACTTAAGTCAGATTAGCTATGGCCATACAAAAATCAGTTCACAAAATCTGTTAAAACAAACATTAGTTATAACGTCATCCTAAAACATTGAGTAAAAACCCAAACGTCTGTTGTAAATTTATATATATATAAAAACTGATTTATTCTCCCCGTCCATTTTCTATAAAAAGCGAATATATATACTGGTCATAAAAGTCACTTTTGTACATGCATCAAAACACAGTGGAAAGTTATAAACAAAGCAGACATGGTGTATGTATATGAAATATAAATGCTCATTTAAAAAAACTATAGTTTTAGATGGTCCCAACAAATGTTGCCTTTCTCCAACAAATTTCATGCATAAAGTCAAATAAAACCGGTAGAATTTTCAAACTGTTGATGAGATGTACCAGCAAGAGAGATATGGAATGCAATCAATTACATGTAACAATTGAGAGTATAATATATATCAATTCTGAGATTTCATCTATAACCTCTGCAGAACAAATTTTCTGTAACGTTTCTGATGCATTGTCAACAATTTTATGAAGACAGGCACTGTAAATAAAGTACTTAAGTTCTGGCAGATTCTGTGAGCTACTCTTCCTTCTAACACTGATACAAAAAAAAAAAAAAAATAACTCTCAATAATTCAAACATATTTTTTAAGTAGCCTTATTCTATTACAATCATCAAGAGAAACAATTTTACTTGACGGGAAAACTGACAAAATTCAAGAATTTTGTACCACAGAACCAAAACTGAGAAAGATACTGATTTTATTTCAGAAAATATAAGGAGGTCTAACTGCTTTAGACTTAGACATATTCAGGATTAAGTGATGCAAGTTACAGAAAAAATTATGTACAAGTTTGTGTCATCAGAGTTAGTGCTAATTTATACATAGCGCAGCAGAAATTTACAAATTTACAAAGCATTTTCTATGAGAAAAAAATCAAAGGGTGAAGCAATATAGCATGTGAGTCAGTACCGTAAACCTTGGATTTTTATATATTTTTTGGACACTCTGTCCTATTTCAATTACTTCAAAGTATGAAACACATGCATCATCTTTTGTCTGTGGCCAAAAATTAGTACAAGTTTGTCTTCATCCATCAAAGTTATGAGTTCGTAAAGACATATAACTTCTGACCAAAAACTGATAAAACATCTCACCAAATTCAGCATAAAGATGAAGACCTGATGTGTCCAGTAATTGTTGTTTTAAGCCTTTGAGCAAATACATACACATATGCAGACAGATGTGAAATTTAATGAGGGTAAATGGGACTAATTCCAGATATTGCTTCACATTCATGAACTGTTAGAACTTTGGATATTCATTTTGTGTGATGATATGCTCAGTTTGGTCCTAACAATTATTACCGAAGTTAGCGGCACTGGCTCAGTAACAAATAATACATTCTAAAAATAAGGTCTGATAAAAGTGTTGACAACAAAAACATTGTGTAAAATAAACATCAATGATTGAAATGTACAAAAAACAGATGGAAACACATATATATATATCTATATATCATGTTAGAATACTTACGATTTCATTTTATATGCAGACAATAAATGCTACTTTTCTCTCTTCTAGCCTGTTACTAATTTGTGATTAGTTATGTAGTAAGTATATATCATCATGCTCTCAAATAAACGGCTTAAGTCAGGGTTGGAACATTTGTTTTCTGTGCATTCTTGGATTCTACATTAATTGTTTTATCTATGTTCAGATGAACAGAAAAGAAAACACAAATATAAAGACATGACGACAGATATTTAAAAGGATATGTTCATTTTCAATTTCCATTATTATTGGTTTTCATTGATTTTCTAAAACAGGTTTTTGAGATACGTCATTTGTTTATGAGCATGATGATGTGAATTGCTGGACTGAAACATAAAATGCAATTTGTATCCATTATAATGTCCAAAATTATTAACAGATCACTAACCGCCATAATGATAACATAGGGTGATTCTGAAAGACAACAGTTAGATGTAATTATTTTTGCATCAAATCGTGACACTCATTTCAGTAGTGCTTTAAAATGGATGCCTTATTCATTTAAAGGTCTTGTGCTTCACATAATACTAATCATTCATACAAATAAGAAAACAAACATTTGGAATATGAAAATTCAGCGTGATAAACATAGGATGCGCATTGCAAATAAGCTGACAACTGGCTATAAACTAATCAGACATATAGAAATTGGAAGAAGATATGAGGTAGGACATCTCACAGACACAGCATCAAGTTCAATTCACATCAACCATTGCTGGAAAAGACTTTAAATACAATCTGATGTGCTTATATCATCATTGCTGGAATAATCAACCACTTTATTCTAAGGAAGAAACAGAAAAAAAGAAGGTTCATCAGGCTTTATAAACCACATATGTAAAGGCACATTTTGACTGCTTGCACAAAATAATGTTAGATCCAGAGGCTTTGCTAAAATTGTGCTACAAGGAACAGCAAGTGGGAGGCTGAAAAGAGGTCCTAGGTGGGCAGAGGAAAAGATGGACTGACAACATTTTGGAATGGCCAAAGAGAACATCTGTGGCGACTCAGGCCCTGGCATACAACTGCCATGGATGGAGAAGATTAATGCACAACTTGCCAGGTGTCCTCAAGACCCCAGATGGAGGTAAGGGTTAAAACAAGGAAGAGGGGAAAGATAACAATAATGTTGTAGATTTATGTAAAGACTATAAAGTGAGCAAAGTTTCCAGCCTTAGCTGGAGCTGTTGGTATTGACTGACATTCTGACTACTTTAGAAACACAGCCAGAGACAGAGAACCAGGCAGGATGGCCTATAATGCTTGCACACATCCAGCAATGTTCAGTGAAACACTAACAAAATCAGACTTGACTACAGACACCCACAGACCAAAGTGAGAAACAACAGTCTCAAGGCGGAAAGAGATCTGAGATGGAAATATCAAAGCTACACAGTTCAAGCTGTGTATGATCACAGCGATCAATGTCCCACATGTCTCCTGTCACATGTTCCTTCACAGATTGATTCAACTTCAGTTATTCACATCTGAATTATCAAACTGCTACTTACTTCAACCATTTGATATAGGAGAGTGGGTTACATCATTATGTACCTGCACCAAAAACCAGCAATGATGATATGTCTACCAATGCTGGCGATACAATGCAAAATTAATAGGACTGCCAACCCCTCACATAATTTCCCAGTGATAGGTAAGAGGAAAATTAGTAATTTAAGACATAAATTAGTTATGAGGCATTAATTTCCTGTGCGTGCAGATATACATATACAAAATGTATATTTCATACATAAAAGTATGTTTGGAATACTTTCTATAGAGATAAGTTGGCATGTAGGTCTACCTTACACTTGAGGATCTTGGTGTTAATGATTACAGTGACAAGAGCATCAAATCCAGGAAGTTGTTACACTAAAATACAACTTCCAAACTGTGACCTTCGAACTGTCTAAATCAACTCCCGTCATAAAGTCACCCATTTTTCTCTTTTTCACACAAATCATGTGAACAATCTTTATATTTGCAACTACAACCATAATGTCGTAATTAACCAAAAAAATTATAATGATTCTGATAAATTTGTAAGGGTTGGCAGTCCTGGATTAACCTTACCACTACCACCACCATGACAATAACCACAACAACAATAACGACAACAATCTTTTGTGCAAATATGAAAGGCATCAAAGTTTTCTGTCCATAAAAAACAGGAAGATTTTAAAAAAAATCACAGCAGTTTGGCCACTGATTGGGGTCTGTCCAACTCCAGTGAGTCCTAGACCCTACGTGCACACAACAACATCATCAACAAAAGAAGGTAAAGCAAATAAATAAACAACATCATTCTGGAGTCCACCTGACATTAACGATCTCACTGTATCTTTTAATGGAGTGGTAGATTTTAAATTTTGGTCATTCTGGTGGACGTAAAATGTTTGTTCCTTTTAGTTCCATAAACCTGTAGGTACTGAAATAAAAGTTCACTATCAGTTATAACTACATTTTACGAAAAATGTCTTAAAATTAAGACGGCTGTCCACCCACCTCTTTCGTGATATCAGTTATAACTACATGTACATGAACTTTCATAAAATGCTAGTTTAATAACAGCTACACTATTTTGGGGTTCATTTGCAAACCACATTAACAAATATGCAGAAAAAATGTAAAAAAAAATTACTCATGCACAAAAAAACCCCATAACTTGATTGTGCCTACATGCTAAAATTTCTTCATAATTTATGCATCATAATGTTTATTTCATTGACAAAGTAGATGATGACCAGCTATGTTTTACAACTGATTTAAACTGTATTGATGTTAATGTCCTTTGGGCTCCACTATGATATATGCAAGAGGTCAACAAGCAAAGAGAGAGGATAAGCTGGGTAACAGGTAATATATAACAGGTAACACTCACAAATGAGAAAATCAGTTAGGATAAAAACAGGTTACAGTGATAGATATGAATCAAAGCCGGAGCTGTTCACATACCAGATGGAGAGAGATAGACCTTGTCGGTAATGCAAGACAAACATTTTGTCTGATCTTGTTTTGGTCAGTCCTTTTCCCATTGACATGGTGTGTTTATATGCCAATTTAAGGCACTGATCTATCTGAAACTGTTTTGAGAATCTTAAAGTGAAATACATACAGGATGATTAAAATCAATGAGTGACAGCAACAAAGAAATGAACGTCGCTCACTAACATCATTTCTTTCTTGGTACAGACTTCAGAATATCTGGAAAGACTCCCCAGAGAATGTGTGAGCAAAGGAGCAATCATGTTTACCTTGCAATTCCGAAAAGGTCCACTGGAATGTTTAGATCACAAACGAGAATTGAGAAATGACAAAATACAAAAGTAAACATGGTCCAAGTATTCAACAAAAGGCTGATCATTTACAGGTTAGGGAAGTATCATCATTACTGCATTTCTAAAAGTCAAATAAACGACAAATTGAATTTTCATAATCTTTCTATATGATCAATTAGTGGTGCCGTACTGGTGCCATTTTGGGGCACAAAACAGACATTTCTGGACCCAGCAATTACATTTTTCATATCAGAAGAGGTCAAACCATCTTAAAAATAGCAAAAACCTAATTTTGATGTTTTGACCCCAAAACTTCATTTTCAGGACCTGCAAGTCCCCTTTGAAGTTTAAACAACTCTTTTCCTCGTGGACTCCATCCTGTGGCCTGACCTAAGATGACAATGACGTATACATCATGTACCGTATTCTCCATCAACTGAAACCAGATTTCATTCTGTTTAACAAGAGAACACTCACAGTCCTTAGCAAAATCTTGAGTGCTAGATCTCTTTGTAACTTTTCATGATAACCTTCTCTCTTTCAATTTTACCCAGTGTCACACTTATAATGAAGTTGGAGTTTTATGAAATCCACAGTGAAGAATTAATTAACTTGTTCATTTGGTGGCAAAAAACCACCCCACAAACCTTCCCCCCCCCCCCCCCCCCCCCATCCCTATTTAGCCATGATGTAAGAATTTAATTAGAATTTTGCAGAGCAATTTCTCAGTTCATCTGGATACTTTTTCTGGTTAGAATTAATTCACTAAGTGACCATTCAACTAAATTCAGACACTCTTTCTGAGTTAGAATCAATTCATTAAGTGACAATTTAACAAAATGCAGACATAATGTGACCATTCATTTTCTCTGGCCTTGAATCTATATACATATACAAGTTATATGTAACAATTTGTCTTTGTTAACATGCTCATGACTCTATACAGTATAATAACATAATCTTCAGTATAAAAATAAAGTTAGGCCATAAAGAAATTTAAAACTTCAGCAAAGATTTAAACACTAGAAAAACTAGTTTGTGTTTGGAAGACAAGGAATTTGGAGTAAAAAGTAAATGTATTTTTAAAAAAAACAATAACGACTAAAAGGAGTAAGAGACCAATGGCAACATTTGGAATCTCCTGGTGGATCAACACTCAGTTCATTTGACATTGTCAACACTCAGTTCATTTGACACTGTCAACACTCAGTTCATTTGACACTGTCAACACTCAGTTCATTTGACATTGTCAACACTCAGTTCATTTGACATTGTCAACACTCAGTTCATTTGACATTGTGTAAAATAAACATCAATGATGTTGGCAGTTGGGCAAGAGAATGCATTGAGAAATTTTCGATGGAAGAAAATTTTTGTGCCCTTGTTCATAAATCAATTTCAGCCATCACATGGTAGAGCCTCTCACCACATGGAGAATACAAACGAGTCCATTCATTCAACTAAAATGAATTGCTAAGACTCTAAAAAACAGGATTTCATCTGGAAGACAAGGTGTCATAGCACAAATGTGTGATCATATAATGACCTGGCTAAGTCTGCATAAAATGAACTGGCTATATCATAGACCAATTGGGCAATGATAAAATGAGCTGGCTGACTTGATTTCAGTGTAATTCTTGGCATGAAGGCACTGGCAGCTGGTTTTTCACCACTGAGTATTTTAAGTGCATTATTTATAGCAATTGAGGGCAGGACAATGAAACTAACTGATATTCATTTCAATAAATCAATGAAAGGTTGATATTACGGCCAGAATAAAATCAGTGAGGCTGCTTAGTTGTTTTTTTTCAACTAGCCCAAAGAGTACGTCTACTTCTGAAGTTTTTTTTCAAGCCCCTCTATAGGAGATCTGAAAACATAAATTGTATCTGGGTATAAAAAAATTGTCAGGACTGACTGAATTAAGATTTAACAAAAAAATACTACCAAAAACTATTTAATTTATGTCAAATTTAATTTTGAAGATTTAAAGACAATAATGCCCTAGCCATGAATTGAAAAAACATAATAACCATGTAAGGTTTCTTTGTCTCTCACTAGCACCAAGTGTACTGGGCAATATATGGTAAAAATATAGCACAATCAACTATACACAAGCACACCAGGCACTGCTACTGAGGAAACCAGTATCTAAAATCAACAATATCTGAAGAACTGCCACTTGGCAAATATGCATACATCAACAGCTATACAGCTGCCAAGATACTTTGACATAAAATATGAAACATTTTTGATTTATCTATAGTGTGGATGAAAATTTAAAAAAAAAAAAAAAATTTTGTTAAAATATATATATGTATTACATATATAAGGCACAGCACAATCAAATTCCAGGTGTAGGACAATCGTTGTTTGTCAGTGATAAGTGTGTTCATCTGATTATGAATGGCAAGTCATCTTCTTTTTTCAAAAATGGTTATAAAATTTGATTTGGCTCTCATGGAAGTTGGGAAGACTGGCAGGTTTCAGTTACTGCAGACTTGTAAACTGCCTGGAACATTCAGATTGTTATTACATTTTCAAAATTTCAACCAAACCAGCTAAACTGTGGAAAGTTTGCCGTTATGCAAAAATATTCATTGCTCTATAAATCTGTGTGCAAAATTTTAAGTTAATGTAGACAATAATTTTCAAATGAAAGGACTTGAATGGTTTGCACCAGATTTCTAATCTAGTACAATTTGATTTCTCCAATTTCACTATAAGCTGATTTGGCTTGCATAGTTATATAAAGTGCCAAATCATGGGATAAATATTGGTCTGATGGCCAAATCATTTCAACTCCAAAGTTTTAATGGAAAAGAAACATACATGTACTTTGTAAAAAGTCATAAATACTGGAGGATGTTGAAGCCATAGTTGGCATTATGTTTGATTATCTCTGTAATTTACTTGCAGTCTATAAACAGCTTATACTCATATGCCATGGTAATTAAATCTACCTCAATTAATTAATAAGTTGATGAAAAACTGTTCACAAAAAGATGAAAACTTAATTTATAAAAAAAAAAAAAAAAAAAAAAAAGCAAATACATCCTGAAAAAAAAAAGTGAAAAACTGATACAAAAGTATGACATGTTAAATTCTAACTGATGAATGTGGTTAAATGCTTGGTGGCATATCAAGTGACCAGATTTCTCAGCTTTGTCACAGCAATGCTGAAGTTTCAGAGATGCCCTTCAAAGAACGAGAACTGTCGTTAAAAAGCAGATGGAAACTCACTCCTCATACTCCACCCACTGCCGGTGCCTTCTTGTGTAATGTGGATTTGTAAATTATTTCCCTCTGTGTCATGCTAATTCCTAGGCTGTTTCAGGTAAAACAAAAAAATATCCGTTTTGAAGAAATGACAATGACTATCACTTAAGTGTGGCCTTTACAGATCAGAATTAGCAATGCAAGTCTTCACAAAGACCATTACTGAGATTTTTATGCTTTCGGATTTGGAGGAAGAAGTGATCCATCACAGCTTTTACAAAGTTATGTTTGTATGGATGATGGCAGTATTTCTCATTCAGTATATTCAACAGAGGACTCCTCTGGTGTGAGTGACATAGAAAGGCATCTCTGAAAAATATCTTCCATAAGTCCCATCAACCAGCCTCACAGGACTGACATTTGACTGTCAAAGCTAAAACTACATGACTTTGGAGAAATCATTTCATAAGTCTGGCAATAAAAATTTTAGTTCAAGGTGAAAAAAAAAGCACTAAATCTTAGCAACAAAATCTGCTTTTCAACACTGGACACAAGCAACTGATTTTTAAAACACACACAAAAAAAATGGTTTGGTCCACAAAACTCATGATGGTGAAAGAGTTAATGCTATAAAGATTTCATACAGTTGTGCTAGGACAGATTGACGTCAGCCTCATATCAATTGCTCACAACATTTACGCATGAGATTCAGTCACATTGTCGGCATCTGTGATCGCAGCATTGCCATTTCCGTCAACATCTTTCATATTTGCTTTCTTGAAGCCTTTCCATAACTCTTTGATTAGATCCATAACGATGATCTCACTCGAGTTGTTACCCACGGACCGCAACAAGAAAACACCATCATCTCGTAAGTAAGTGTGGACAAACTTCTTGAAGAGTCCTCTCTCGGATCGAGACTCCTTGTCCCCAAGAATGATGAGATATTTCTGAATGAAATGTTCCCGTCGTTTGCTGTGAGGAAGATAAATCAAATCATAAATAACAGCAAAAGCCCATAGATCACATCTATGTCGTGCATAATTCTCCACTGAAGAGCTCTATGTTCTTAACAAAGATTAACAGATTTCTTGTAGACGGATAAAATAATTTAAGCCAAATAAATTTACGCAGGTGACCCATCAAGGAATTTTTTTTTTTTTTTTTTTTTGTGCAAGGGAGAAGATAAGGCCAAATGATATTCCTAGGAAAAGTCTGGAGGAAAATTTATCGCTGGAAATCTCTCCTGCATGAACAGTTTGTGTTGACATTGATGAGATAATTTACATCATTTTTAAATTTACAGCAGTATGACTGTGATCTCTATGATCATCAGGACTTCCATGAGATCGCGAATCTACATCTAATGCCACTTGACCAGGCTAACCCATTTGAACATCACATTCATATATTATCTATGCAATGAGTGAATCTCAAATTAAAGCACACTAGTGGCGATATTGATTGCATGCTGATAAGAGAAGGACAGAAATTACTTGAAAATAAACTGTACCCTTTCTCAGGAGAGACATCACACTATAAACAAAAAAAAAAGGGATAAAAAGCAAAATTCTGTGTCTTACCTGAAAAAGATGTCCCAGCACCACATGATGAAGTTGATGATGGTGGCGATGGCAAGCAGGAACAGCCAGAACCAGCAAACAGCAAAGATCTTCTCTATGAACAGGTTGATACTCAATACACACTGGGGAGAAAAACAACAACATCTATGTTGTTATCCTGTCTCTGTATTGTTACAGCTCAGCTTTTTCCTTTTCTTCTGTAATAACTGAGTTTGTGAGTGAGTGGGTAGGTGGGTGGGTGAGTGAGTGAGTGAGTGTGTGTGTGTAAGTTAGACAATGAAAGTAGATGTGTGTATATATATGTGTGTGTGAGAGAGAGAAATAAAAAGACAGAGAATAAAAGAGAGACAGCAAAAAGAGAGAGAGCAAGGGTGGAGAGATGGAAGAAATAGGTTAGAGGGTGTCCTGTTGAACACACCAACACTTTCCCTATTTGTCTATCAAAGTGCCAATACAAGGCATGTGTTCCATCCACTATTCTTTTCTTTAGGTTTATTCATTCCATCCTTTTTTTCAGCCTTTGTCCATTTGTGTGAATCTGCACTGTGTCTGAGTAACCCTCCATGTGCTTTACTGGATGATTTTAAAAAAGAAATTATACAATTTTTTAAACATTGCCTTATCCCCTTCCTTTTCTCCAAAATATTACAAAATCACAGGCTTTCACAGGCATTACTAAAGGAGCCAATGAAGAACAAAATTTCTGTGTTCACTTTTAACTCATTCACTATAGAGTTTGTCTTCATGTCTGGATGGAGTTTTTCATTATAAGAAGCTACAAATTACTGTTGATGATAACAGAAAAAAAAATGCTGTAAATTATACAATAATAATGTAAAGGCCAGCTGAATAAGGAATTGAGATTTGCAGAATTTGTATACAAATAGAGGTGTATGGATAGGATTTTCTAAATTTCATTACTAGCCACTATAAAGGGTCAAATTGGCCCATCAGAGCCCAGTGACGAAAGTCAGCACTCCAAATATTTAACATGTTGGAGCAAAAGAATGAATTCAAAAGCTCTTATTTCTTGTCTTTTACAGTAAAACACTACATGGCAATGATCAGCTGAACCTCAGGATTTTCTCAACAGCTTCACATACCTGCAGCGAGAATGTCTGGACATTCTGCAACTGGCGGATCTCAAAGTCACACATGACCACACGTGGGAAGTGATCAATGTCCACCCACTTGCCACCCAGATGCTGCAATACTTCAAAGCCGTAGGTCCAGTAGTTAAACTGTGAATAGGATGAGACTGTTATATAAAATGTGCCTCCAGCAATGTGAATGTTCTGTTAATCACTTCCTTGCTAACCATTTTACAAGGTACATTCAATGATTGGTCTTTCATATGTAGGTACGTCTACGGCCAGCTCATCAACAACATCCTTTCTCCAAGTTTGATCAGAAATCCATTCCAACCACTGACTAGATATTTACACCAATATGCAGAATCTTCTGATAAAAACTGCAAGCTGATGATTGGCAGATGGAAGTAGCAACAGGAATAGGAATTGAAATTGGGCATACAATCTTTTTTTTTCACCTGACACTGAATAACAATCTGTGTCTCTGTGAGCTTTTGGGAATATAGAGGACAGATACCAGTTGGCTTGCTCACAGTGGGCGGGACTGAGTGTGAGATCGAAGGGGGATTGGGGGGGGGGGGGGGAGGTGAGGGATTTTAGCAATGGATGGAGTGAGTGAAAATGACCAATTGCGACTTTCTTGAACAGGACTACAACATTGATGTAGAAGTGATGGCTCATTAGTTGGTACAGGTTTTGGGTTTTTGTATAACCTATCAACACAATTACGGCAAACATTGCGCCATCCCGGTAACTGAACTTTGAACGCAAACAAAAAACAAAAACCAGTTCTATTGTTATTTTTCGTGAGGTCTTTCAGTTTCCTAAAGTGGTGGCTGTCTTGGCTGAGAGCAGCTCTCATAGCCATCAATGCTAGAAAGAACACTGAAAGACTACAAGGTTAGAGTTTTCCCATGACTAAATTATACATCACAAGTAAGTTACTCCTTCAATATTTTGCCACCAACTGCTTCACTGCTGCACCAATTTTGTATCCCTGTGTTAAGTATCAGAGATGCAGTCAGTTTCCCTCTCTCAGTCCACTGCCAATACCTCAGTCCTGCTGCTGTATGTGTGAGCCAATGGTCACCCATCTTCTACTTTCCAACAGGCAATCAGAATGCTATTCTATGCTACTAACTGGTACATAAACAAGCAGATTATACACATCATTTGGGCTCTGATCACTACGTCTTCTGCAAATCATCAGCTTGTGCATCTATCAAAAAGGATCTCCTTATAGATCTAGATACAAAATACTGCTTAAAGGTTAGAACACTGGATTAAAGGGGTAAAAGGTGTGGTTGATGGTGGGCTGACTGTGGACATATGTGAATGTTTCCCGGCACATGTGGGAATGATTTTGGATATACCTAGTACTGTTGTTAGCAGTGAAATGGTTAACATATCTCTCGGTAATCAGTAAAAAATCACTGCCCAAACCATCTATCAGTACTCAACTAGAACTAAGTTTATTTTAAGTGAAGGGGGAATTTGTTAGTTTTATGCCTTTCAGCCAGCTGAGGAGGATGGCTGTCTCACGAAGCAGAGAATTCAGCTTGAGCAATTTATGAAGGAAAAGAGAAAAACTTTTCTTCAATTATCACTTCATTCATGTCCTGTGATAATTAACATACATAAATAAAAATTACCAGAAATGTTTAATAAAATGACATTATTTTTCTTTTCCCATGCAAAAGTATCCTTAACAGTCATTTCTTTAATCTTTTCTTTTTTTTTTGAAATGAAGCTATGATCATGTTCATGGAGTTGTGCCCCTTAGTAGGAGATAAAATCATCCTACATATACTTTACCTTGAGGAAGGCAGTCAACATGATGAACTGCCCAATCACATTGATCAGGTTCAACATCTTGACGAACAAGTAGAGGCCGGTCAGGTAAGTTCCCTGTCGCTTGCCCAGGACAAAACACAACACACTGGACATCTTTTCCTTCATCCTGACCACAACATTGTACTGAAAAACCATCAGTAAATACATTACATTCTACAATTTTGTGACAAGGTGGGACAAACAAAAGTTTGGAACCTCTGTCACACATTTCTGGATGGGCAAAACTCTACCCAAATGTTAAGGTATTTTACAGAAAAAAATTATCAGCATTTTGTCATCAGAATAGCAACATATGGCAGCATTTGCATGTAAAACACAGGATAGTTTATACAATGAAGTGACAGATTTTACTCTGATTATGTACAATGTGAGATAATTTTATCACTTTTTAAAAATTATATTCAGTCTCTTAAGTGATACGAAGAAATGTGTTTTTTTTCTTCTTTGCAAGTGCCAGTTCATCACCCCTTGCATGTGGCTAAGGGAAGTAATAATATGGCTGATCAAAAACAATCACCATTATAGAGTCAAAGTTCACCCCACTTTAAAGGAGTGAGTACAAAAGCCAGATTATCACATATTCACACAAAATTATAGATCTATGTAAATATGATATGATAACTGTAATACATCTTTTCTTCAAGCGATTTATTCATAGTATCATAATATTTTACTCTGAAAGATTTCACAAAGGAGGATTTTATGCATCAGCTTATTCCCACTTATACAATTCATTCATACAGAATTAAAGACACAAACTTTACAGAGATAACTGTCTAGAGGGCTGAAAAAAAAAATCTACATGGGTTGCCAATTAGCCTCTTTTTATTTCATTTATTCTAGTGTCTTTTTTCTGTAACAATTTTTAAAAGAGTCTATCAGTTGACTAAAGCTAAGCGGCTAAGTTACTATCAAAATTTTGCTTTTTCTTTTGGTCAATATAATTGTTACTGCTGTAGGACTTGAAATGACAAAAACAAATCCTTAAATTGTTTGCTGTGGCAGTCGCACAGTTCAGCTAAAACCAATCATCTGATGTGCTTTCACCTTGTACACTCTGTAAGTCTGGAGCCATTTGTCGACAAACTTTGAAATATCTGCAATTTTACCATCCCTTTCTTCGGGTGGCGATGTTGTCACTTCATCAGCCATGTTGACAATTTTCTGGACATTGATACCTGAGTAACCCTTCAGCTCTTTCCACAGCATGTTGGGGAATTTAAACAAGAGACACTGAAAACATAAATATAGATTATTGTTTTATAAAGAAAGTGAAATTAAGATATTCAACTAATATGACATAAAACAAAAAGACTCATAGAAAGGACAAGAAGAGATAATGCTTAATACAGAGGCTACAGTGGATAGTCAAAGTGTTCTGTCCAAGAAACAAAAGGTACAACAAGAAAGAATGCTAAAAAAGAAAAAAGAGACAAGTGAAAAATGCTTGAGGTGGGGTAAAATACAGGAATGAGAAAGGGTGGGGGGAGGAGGGAGGGGAACGGTTAGGTTGAAAGAAAAGAGATATATGATCTCTTTAACCACTTCTACCCATAGCAAGAGATATAACCAAAAAACAGTTACTGAGAGGGAGAGGGGGCATGGATGGAGTGAGCAAGATTAACCAAATCACTACTTTTTGGCACGGGGCTATGAAATCAGTGTAGCGTTGAAGAAGTTAATGCAACCACAATGAGCAAAATGTAACATGGACTGGAGACAGCAATTCCATGACTATGCTCTGCTGCAGGGTTGTGTTTACAAATAATAAAACTTGGACCAAGAATGTATAATATGTGTATTGTGTTTGCTCTTTTTTTTTAAACATTCTAACTTCATACAATAGTTTAGGGCTGAAGACATTGCGAGTAAGTTAATGTAGCATAAGAGGCCAAACTATTGGCCTGCCATGTGAAAAATAAATGCATGACAAAATGCATTTCAAGGCACAGTTAGAAAACAAACAACAACAAACAAACAAACAGATCCATATGAACAATAATAAAATACTGCCATAAGAGAAAATCATTACAATTTAACTCAAATGAGTCAAAGTTATGCAGTGAAAAAATGTTGTAGCCATGATGTACCTGTAGAAGAAAGATGGCCACCACCCAGCGGTAGAAACTGATATCTTGCTTCATACGGTCCTCTTTATACAAAGGAATCTGCTCGTCCATGGGCACATAGTACATGTGGGAGATCCAGCACAAGTTCTCGGCATATTCCTGGGAAATGGGCGCACAACAAGACATTAATGATTTATTCATGCGAGATTCATAAAATAAAGTAGGAGTTAATTTTTACTTCATATTTATCAATATTTTTTGGGGAGAAATGGATAACTAAACTTCTTTGATCCAGTGTTATTCTTATACCAAATCTCACTTCCATATACAAAAAAAACCAACAGATAATACTAATAATATGACAAGCTGCATCTGAACTTATTTCTGGGAGCCCACTTATTGTTCAAAATATTGAACCTATGTTGCTTACAAGAATAAGCCATGAATAGTGTTGGCAATTGTGCTGACAGGAAGTTGCAAGAACAATTCCAAACAACTGCCGTATAGGCACACACAAAAAAAATTTGTTTATATATTAGCTGACATTTATATAGCACTTGTTCCTGAGCAACACAGGCTTGAAGTGCTTTACAATCAATAATTGCCCTGACAGGCTCACTGGACATAAGCATGTACATTCTCTGCTTCCTGAAAAGCATATAAGGTCGCTGCCTGTTAGACACTCAGATCCTTCTCAATCTAAAGTTGCATTCTCTGTCCACCTAATTTAGCCTCTGCTGAGGTAGGAAAATGTGTATAAATTATCTATCCCAGCTGTCTCTAAGCCTTAATATTGTTTAATAACCCAAATTTAAACATATTCATAGTATATATATTATACAGATAATTATAGTTTGTCTCTCAATCTCACCTGGTGATGATCAGGAAACTGGGCTGGGACCCAGCAATGAATGGGATCACCTACATACTGATTCATGCCAATCAGAGCTGCACATGCCGCAAAGACGGCCACAGTGCCAAAGTGATGAAGTTGGTCGACAGCATCATCATCCCGAGCCCCCCGAGAGAGGGTGATTTTAGAAAGAGCTTCAAGTATAGACTCCCACCTGAGTACATGAGACAAGAGAAAATGGTGAGACTGAATTGTACGAGATTAATGATTAAAAAAGTTAAAAACTTGTGCACATTATCAATGGTGCATTTTAAAGAGCCCATCCAGACGAAACCATAGATGCTGACGTAATTAGACTAAATTAGAAGATAATGACAATAGTAAGAAAAAACAATATTGTGTTTCAATCCATTAATACACTTTTAAAAGCCCAATGAAACACTCAAACCATAAACACTGAAAAGAATGAGACTAAATTACAATAAATATAACGATGTTAGGCAAGAAACATTATACTGTGATTCAAGCTGGCCTGTTTAAAAAAAACTAATCGAGCAAACTGAATACTTTCACTGTATGCGCACATGCAATTTACATCTCTAAGAATTCATTCTGAAGAACGAGCTCCACCTAAGGTCCCATGATCAGGCCCTTGAGATAGAGGAATACATGAGTGACTGCACTTTGGACTGTCCATCTCTAATCAAGTGTAGGTCCATGTGCAAGAAGGGTACATGGTCAATACATGCAGTAAAGGCAATTTAATTGTATTGTGTGTGTAAATGAGACTGACAAATGGGTCATGAGGTTTTGTCCCTTGGTTGTAAAAACACATCTTGAACAATATTTGCACTTTTAAAATGATTTTCTCTTTCTTCCTCAAAAGAAAGAAACAAAGAAAGAAAAGAAAAGGAAGAAAAAACAAAGGACCAGTGAAATGAAGAAAGAAAAAACAAAGAAAGAAAGAAAGAAGCAGGATAGAAAGAAAAAAGAAAGAAACAAAGAAAGAAGGACAGAAAAGGAAAGATAAAAAGAAAGAAAGAAAAAAGGAAAGAAAGAAAGAAGAAAGAAAGAAAGAGAGAAAGAAAGAAAGAATTAAAGAAAGACCATTTTGTAACAGTCACACAGAAATCTTAATGAGCTATCAAACTGACACATTTTATCATGATGAAATTCAGTCTGTTTCTTGCAAAACTGTTAGCATGGTTAAATCACCTAGACTAGTGCAATATTCATATCTAAGTTCTTGGTCAGCAAAATGGGGGCTATAGGAGAAGATTAATCTATTCATGCAAGTGTCCCCTAGGGGCCAATAGGAGTGGTCACATCAGATTTTTCATGTTGAGACTGAACTTAGGCCAGGGTTATCAATCCATCACACTTGACAGCTTCTAACTGACCCCTTGATCACCTCATATGTCATAGTGACCCAACACATTGATGTATGAGCCTGTGTCCAAACAGATGACAGCACACTCAATTACGCACAGGAAACTGATTTCCCTCTTACACTGAAGAATGATATACACTATTCTGTCCAAGACTTCCAATGCAACAAAAATAATTACAACTTTACTTTAATTTGCACTATTACAGTTTCTCTTTTCCTTTTCTATTTAAAAAACAACATTCATTATTTGGCTATACTATCTCTAAATTCTTCTGCAGGAAAAATGACTCAAAGTTCAGGGCCAGGCCATGAAGAATTTAAAGGCATGAGGCTGGATTTGGGCTACAGAAAAGATGCTGCAACTAGTTCCAAATCACACAGAAAGTTGCAACTCGTTCAAAATCAAACAGAAAGCACAGATAGGAGAGATGGAAAATGTTTGTGGGAGATCTATTCTACAGTCCAGGTTACGGCAAGCCTTTACTATTTATTATTGAAACTCTAGAGCCTCAGGTATTTTTTGATGCGAGTAATTTGTGGAATTTATTCCCAACCAGTAACTCCTCTGTAAGACTTCCAAAACAGCATCTCTTACTTATAGCAGTGGGGGTTTTGACAGAAAAGGACTATTTGGGGGAGGTTTTTTGTGTTTTTTTTTTTCTGTGTAACCTCTCAGCAACTAAAGATAAATGACATTTGAAGGAGTCAAACTGTACCAAAAAATTTGTCCCAAAAAATATAACCCAATCCAACTCTCCATAAGCTTTGTCATCCTCCCCTCTCACCTAACACCCTCAACTTTGCAACATCATTCTCACGTTATAACAAACTACTTTAAAATTAAGAATAAAATTACAGAACTTACATGACTGGGAGATGTCAGCAAACTAACTTTTCTGGTCTTGAGTCCTATTTTCTTGAATTAATGGTAAACAACAGATCCCTTGCCACTATTGTTGGCAATTCTAGAAATTAAAGACAAGAACAAAACTTAGAAAACATTTTGAGTGTAAAAAATGCAACCACAAAAACAAACAAAAATGCTGAAACAAAATTTAATACATATTGAGAGCTCCAGACTTAGCCAGCATACGTCAAGAAAATGGAGGCTATTTTCAGACTCAGAATTATTGCTTCTGAAAGAAAATGAAAGAGATTTTGAAACACAAATATACAACGATGGAACAAATAAAAGCAAAGAAAAGGATCTATGTGCCTCAGAGTGGATAATTTCTTTCAAACTAATATCCTGACTGACACTCAGATGTTAAAAACCTTAAACAAATCAACAAAATAAAACGTCCAAATAGACAGACTGAGACCAACATTAAGTAGGCTATCTTAAGCATCAAAAATCTGTAGAGAATTGTTGAAACACACAACAGTTGCAACATACTGTTCAACATATAAAAAGTCAACTCCTCAGCGACACAATGATTATTTTTAATACTAAGCAAGTGTCAAGTCCTTTTTCAAATCTTCTGGTAAAATTTACAAACTTTAATTTTGTAAATAAATTATATCAAACCAGTTTTTTAAAACCTTGTATAACGATCATAGACTAGAGCAAAGAATCTAGACAGAATCTATAGCCTAAGTCATCCACAGATGAAAGTGTCATATCAGCTATCATAAAATGCATGGCTTCTTGATAATTCACATGGCAGAGAAATGAGAATGGTAGAAACTAGGATGTCAGGATATCAGCAAATGAAGTTGCCAAATCACTGGGCAGTTACCTCACATGAAAACTACATTTGACATTACCTCTATACTATAGCAAATCTTAAGATGACAAGTCAACTCATTCTGATCTACAATAATGCTACAACTGAATAATGTTACGTATATGATATATTGATCTACAACTAATCAGACTGATTACCACAATCATAATATTTTATCAAGGCTATATTTATTTTATGACATCAACCAGAAATGTGTGTAATACAATGATTGACAAAGATTATATTAAAAATTATCATATATTATCATCCATAGATCTAATTGATCTAGATCTAAGTTTCCTAAGAATCACTTTGGCTTATATCAGCATAATTATCAAATTGATGCCCTAAGCCTGGGAAATCCAATTATTATCCTGATATTGGAAAAATCTTGACTTTCCCGTATTGAACCTCTGATCTAGACACAAATCAAATTATATCTTCTGACCATAAGAATTCGGTCAGACCGGAACGACCCGATTATGACTCGTGTCCATGGCATTGGACATAAATAGCTTATCAAAAAGCGACATAGTCGTTTAATCACCAGGTCTACCGCCTTAATTTAATAACAAAAATGCAGTTCAAAAATAAAACGTTCGTGAATGCATGTGATAACTGGATCAGGTCGAAATTTATCAGATTTCGAATTTCGATCTCGATATAAATTTCACTAGCCATTTCCCATGGGTTAGTAGAGCTAACCATAAGCCACTCATGCACTCTTTACGGCAGGCTAGTTTCCTTCTACTGTAAGGTTGACACATGAAACAAAACATTAAGAATAACCAAAGTAAGGTCGTCAAAGTTTCACCCCCAGCAATGAATAAATCCACATTACCAATTGTTTTATTCAAACTCTCAGATTAGATCTAGATCTCGATCCGATCATTCAGTTTTACAACACAGAGCTTTTTTTTTTTTTTGCTTACAAATTTGTGACGTCCTGAGTTGTTTCTGCTAAAGAGAGAAAAGAGTTGACAACGGCAAGATCGAGTGCTGACTGAAAGTAGAACTAAGGACACAGCAAATCGTCGCTTTCTTTTGTTACCACAACACACTTCTCCGGCACTTACTACGAAATCTGAAGTATCAAACAACTTTTAACAAACGTTCTCCAAAGGAATAACAAAGTTTCACAAGTTTCCGCATTACCTACACAGGAAGATGGCGAAATATGGGACCGATCGTGTAGCTATAAATAAAACGTAGGCGTAGGTTTTTCTCTCTCTCGCTGTTCGAGGCCTCTAACCCAGTGGCAGAGGCGGTGATAGTAGTGGTGCGAGGCGAAGCGAAGCGATGAAACAGCCAGACTGTGCTGGCCCCATTTTTAACTTTGACGTAGCGGCAAGAGGAAATGGAGGCCTTGTGTGGTTCAGCACTTCGCAATAAATAGTCGAAACAAGGGAGTGGGACAGAGAGGTAGAAATGTCTTGTCATACTCAAAAGGCTAAGAAGAGGGGAAGGTAAAGCCAACGAGTTTAGGCGCAATAAAGAGATAGGCAAGGGCTCGTACTGCTCGTACTTACTTCGCTCGAGAACTAAGACCGGCGGGGGATAAGAAAGAAGATAAGATAAAAACTGAGGACTCTATGAACTTTGAACGTTTCAGGGCCGGTTGAGACAGTTTGGCTGCGTGTGTGCCGGTACTGAGTTCTCAGTTCTCAGGGATTTAGAACGACCTTGCACGGAGACAGTTTTAAACTTGTTGTCTCAAACTTGAGTAGGGGAGATAAGAGAGGGAGATGAAATACCGCAAGGAATTTGACACTCGCTCAAAATAAAACCGACAAACGCCGTCCGACTGCGATAAACTGATGATCCATTTTGTTGAACTTTATTAGATCTATGTGCGAATAGGTTAGTGCCTATATCTGGATCTATACCAATGTTCAAAAGTTATATCTTCGGAAGAAATCGGCGTTTTGCCGGAGCGGAAAAAATAACCCGGATCATTATGTCTAACGTCACACTGCCGGTACCAGTGTTTTATCTGAGACGCACATCGGAGATGTTTTTAGTCGATGGCACCTCCGGCATCTGCAGCAGTAACAGTGAGGCACGTTTGGAAACAGGAACTACAACTAGAATCATTACGAATAAATCTTGCTGAGGTCTCATGCTCATGAAGAGTGGTAATGCATCAGTACAATCAAAACATTAAATATCATAACATAACATTAATACATATAATGTATAATGCACACTCTATACGTTTATTGTTTCTATTTCCATAGACAACGCCCAAGACACATAAAGGGCTCCATTAAAGCATAATTTATAGGAAGTACATCCATAAGCCTGTAGGCCGAAGACGTAGGCCGTATGTACAACTTGTATTTTGATATAGTCTTCAATTGTTGATCATTTGTAATGCCATCCTCCCTCCCCCAACCCTGACCCTCATAGTTCTTCTTCTTCTTCTTGTTCTTCTTCGTGTTCTTCTTCTTCTTTTTTTTTTTTTTTTTCATAAGTTAGAAAATACGATAACACCCCCCCCCCTTTTTTTTAACATTCACACGTGCCAAAGCAAATTCTTCATGGGGAATTGGGTAAAACAATAATAGCCTCGATATTTTGCATCATGTTTACGTGTCGTCTGTTTACTGTTTACTAGTACACACAGATACAAACAGCAGACACAAACACGAAAAGGCTCGTTTAGCTACATGCATAAAATCAGATAAATTCATGCATCTTTTCATTTACATTGTATTTTCTAATGATTAGTTAGGGTTTCTTCAATTTTTCCTCCCTCTCGTTTTCATCATCTTCTTCTTTCCCTCAAATTATTCTTTTCGTTTTCTTCTTCTCCTGTTTGAAATGTGTGTCAGTCAACAACTCAGTTCTTACAGTTTTAACAAAATGGCGCACGCTCTGACGTCACACGCACTGCCGTCTTAGAGGATTATGAGACAACAAACGAGTGGCTGATGAAACTAAGCCCTCTATCCTGACCGGGTAAAATATAACACTTCGAATTTTGGAATGTTATAAACACTTTGGCACTTCAGATGCCTAGATTTGTCATAAGCCTATCGCTATTTGCCCAACGTAGGCACCAAACAAAGAGGACGCGGTTGATCTGGGAGTTTCAAGTTATCGCCAACGCTTTCGCAATGCTAGTTTTAATGTACTGCGACAAAACGTGTTATTCTTCATAGGCTAAAAGTTTCCTCAATAATAAAAGACAACCGATTCCATCTTCATCTTCTTAGCAATCAGCCCCGTCTAGCGCAGAGAATTTTTCTTTTTTCTTACTTTTCCTGGTCTGGACAATTCCTCAGGAATGAGCCATGTTTTTTTTTTTTTTTAGCCAGCTACGCTGCTTCCTTTTGCCAAGTACGAACGAAATAATACAAGCATCGCACAGAAGGAAAAAAATCATTTTTCTCTTATTTCCCACACGTGATGTCAAAAAATTATGAAAAAATTTTCACGATAAGAAAAAGACATCTTCCTTATATGATGAATATTTCAAAATTGTTTTATTTATGTTTCACATAACAAGGGAAAAAATGATTTTTCCTTCTTTACAATGCTCGTGTTATTTCGTTCGCACTTGGCAAAGGGAAATAATGTGTTTGCCGGTCAAAATGACTCACTGTGCACTAATTTTTTTCTATCCGAACCGGTTGCGGATTAGGGCCAGGGTCTCCACAAAATTTTAATGTTTGTATCACTTTCTCCGCAAAAAAAAATGCATTTTTCTTTATGTTTTTTAACGAAAGATAGTAAAACTAAGAGGCTATTTCTGGAAACACCGATTTCGGTGACAAGGCCTCTTGTCAAAGGACATCAATAATAATATGTTAGAGTTCCACTTGGTATGACAGTGTGTAAACTAGGCAACCTTCACACCAACAGAGGACACAAGTCCCAGTATCACGCAAAGGGCACCTCAACTTTCATCATTTTTTGTTTTTGTTTGTTTGGATTTTTAAAAAATTTGAACTCGACTGAAATGAAAACGACCGCAAATACAGCCCCAAGAAAATAGAATTTTTAATTTTTCCTAGTTTTCTTTTCTTTTCTTTTTTTTATGTCCTAGCTAGATTAACATAGACTTGCATGCATATACATATAATACTTGTATCTTCATCCTCTTTGAAATACACAATAAAATCTAATAGATATACATGCCCCATATTTATTATGAGCTCGCTGGACGGGATAATGCAGTTCATAAGAGTTTCAGCCTACATGATGTTGATGTAAAAAAAAAAAAAAAATGTGGCTTGTCATGAGCATGATTTTATTTATGTATTTAAAATTGCAGTTGGATTATGATATAATAAATAGAGGCCACGATTATTCACAAAAAAAAAACAGTATTAATTATTAGCAAGAAGAAGCGTATGAATGATTCATCCATTCACAGGAAGACTTGACGTCACAAGCATGCGAACATGAACAAAGTCGGGAAAATGAGATCGGCAAACCCTCTTTTTTCTAATAATGATGGGAAAGTAACCTAATGTCACTTGTCATATCTGTATACGTGAGTATTGTCAACACCAGGTCCTTGAGAATGGACAGTCACCTCTTGTGTTTCAAGTGTTCAACAACGGGAACTGTCAAAACAAGAACGGAAAACAAATCATTCTTTAGATTTAAGTGGGTTATGACTATAAATGTAACGGGACTTGATAAGGTATCGAGTACGGACAGAGACGTCATTCTCACCCCCCCCCCCCCTCACTTCCACTGAAACCAACTCTTTTTTTCTCTCCTCTTTCTTGTCTTGATCCCCAGATTTGTTTTTTTTTTTTTTCACAGAGCATTAAGCATTCTTTTCTCATTAATGTGTTATTTCGGGGGAGAAATCAAGGATTTTCCGGTTTTCTTTCTCCTTTTTTGTCTTTTTTTCATTTTCTGCTTTATCTATCTATCTATCTATCTATCTATCTATCTATCTATCTATCTATCTATCTATCTATCTATCTATCTAT